>APFE030987646.1:47754-99632 GCA_000404065.3 Pinus taeda
AAGGGATTGTTTTAGGACATCATATTTCAGGGGATGGAATTAAAGTTGATAAATCAAAAGTTGAAGTCATCTCCAAGTTGCCTATTCCAACTTGTCAAAAAGATGTTAGAAGTTTTCTGGGATTTACTGGGTATTATAGAAGATTTATAGGAAACTTCACCAAAATAGCATATACACTCTTCAAATTGCTTACAAAAGACTGTGAATTCAAATGGGATCCTGATTGTCAATGAGCATTTGAAACTTTGAAAACAAGAATATCTGAAGCACCCATTTTGAGAGGGCCAAATTGGAAACTTCCTTTCCATATTTCTACAGATGCTTCAGACACAACTCTAGGAGCTGTGTTGGGTCAAAAGGATTTAGTTCCTTATGCCATTTACTATACCAGTAAAAATTTGTCTCCCACTGAGTTGAACTATACTATGACTGAAAAAGAGTTTTTAGTTGTTGTTCATGCAATCAATAAGTTTAGACATTATATAACAGGCTATGAAACTTTTTTCCATACTGATCATTCCGCGATTAGATATCTAATGAACAAACCTATTACTAATGGAAGAGTTACAAGATGGCTCTTACTTTTACAGGAATTCAATATTACTGTGTTGGATAGACCAAGAAAACAAAATACAGTAGTTGATTTCTTGTCTAGGATCCAAAATACTAAAGAAGATTCTCCTGTAGAGGATAAGCTTCCAGATGAATATTTATTTGCAGTAACTACTAAGACTCCTTTGTATGCAGATATTTCCAACTATTTGGTTACAGGGAAACTGCTTCCACATCTATTTCCTGGTGAAAAAAAGAAAAATTGTTCAGGAGAGTTCAAAATATTCATGGATTTCTAACGAATTGTTTAAAACAGGGCCAGATTGTGTGATCAGAAGATGTGTTTGGGAAGATGAAATGCTTGAAATCCTCAAGGCATGTCATAATGAACCATGCGGTGGACACTTTGCTGAGAAAAGGACATCCTATAAAATCCTTTCTTTAGGATATTATTGGCCTTCCCTCTTCAAGGATACAAAATAATATGTCAAAAAGTGTGACAACTGCCAAGGAGTAGGGAAACCGACTCTTTCAAATGAAATGCCATTACAACCACAGGTACTCATCAAACCCTTTGAAAAATGGCCTTTAGATTTCATTGAACCCATTAATCCACCATCTAAGCAAAAGAAGTATATATTGGTATGCACTGATTATGTCACTAAATGGGTAGAAGCCAAAGCATTACTTTCTGCTACTGAAAATTCAGTTGTTAGTTTTCTTTATGAGGATAGTTTTACTCGTTTTGGTGTCCCAAGAGAAATTGTGACAGATCAGGGAAGTCAATTTACATCCAACATGATGGAGAAGCTGATGGAAGAATACAAAATCAAGCACAGAAAATCTACTCCTTACCATCCGCAAGCAAATGGCCAAGTGGTGTCTACAAACAAAGTTCTTAAAAGCATCATCACCAAAACTGTTCATCTACATAGAAGAGATTGGGCTGAAAGGCTTCCTGAAGCCTTATGGGCCTACAGAACTACATGGAGGAATACAACAGGACATTCTCCCTATGAACTTGTCTATGGGAAATAAGTTCTGCTCCCCATTGAGTTTCAAGTCAAAACTTTCAAGATGGCGGTTCAGTTGGGGATGGATCTATCAGAAGCCCAAAAGCATAGAATTGAGCAGTTGAATGAGCTAGATGAGATCAGAAAAGAAGCAATCCTAAGAACTGATCTAGTTCAACATCAAAGAGCTAAGTGGCATGACAGATACATCAAAGAGAAAAAGTTTCAAGAGGGAGATTGGGCATTACTATTTGATTCCAAGTTTAAAGACTTCAAAGGTAAATTTCCGACCCATTAGCTTGGGCCATATGAGATTGACAAAGTCTTTAGCAATGGAGCAGTAAGAATCAAAACCATTGATGAATTTCAAACTCCTTATTGTGAATGGCCACAGTTTAAAGATTTATCATAAGCCACTCTTAAAAGAGGAATTTGTCAAAATGTTTCAAGAGAATTTTGTAATAAGGCTGGTGAAGAAGAATCCTTCTTCCCCACCAGCCTAGCCTTTGTTCTTTTCTGTTGAAAAAAAGAACAAAAAATTGTATAAGCCTGAAAACCAATCACTGATTGGCAGTGTTATACAGAAAATGTAGAGTGAAAATCAAGGACACCTGACACTCTATATTTTCCAAAACAAATCTATCTTTCTTTCCCATTTTCACTTCACTTCATTTCCATCCCACTCCATTTCATTTTCATTTCACTCCACTCAACTTCATCTCACTCCATTTCATCCATTTCATTCCATTTCATCAATAAAAGTCTTTTTCATGACCATTTCCATTCAGATAATTATTATCTAACTATCTCTATTCAGCCAAGTGGTTGCTGTGTCAGTTTCCGCAGCTGGAATAAGTTTCCGCAGCCACCACTCTGTTTTTCAAATTTACAGTCAAGATGTTAGTGCAATAATCATGAAAGTGCAGGTATGACTGAGCATATGCTATGAAGACATGGAGCATCTATAGAAATCAATAAGGAGCAGTTGATTAAGGGCTAATGGACAACAAATGACAAGGATTCCAAGGTATGAGTAAAAATTTCTTTCAAATAGCAATCAAAGGCACAATTTTGCATAGTTATTAAACCTTAAAGCTTCACTATATGCAATGATTACCACAATAGCTTCATTACCATTCCACGACCTTACTCCATGAACCATGCATTTATTCCATAAATGGTCTCATGATTAATTTTCGGGTTTAACTCGTAGATGACTGCACTTTCACACTCCACTTGTACTCATGAGATGTGACCCATTTAATTACGGCTCCTCTCCACCGTACTTTTCACAGCCATTTCATTAACGTGTAACATCTCTTACACAACTGTTCAGTTCAAAATTCCGACTCCACTTCACTACACTACCATTTTGTTAAATCCACACCTCGTTCACATACATCTCCACTCCATTTCGTGAACTCACCTCGATTGCTCATCCTCTGTTTCCGCTTACAGTTCCTGAACACTCCGTTACCTGTTATCCATCTTCCATTTTCAGCCATTGTTTTTCCATAGACCCTGCAACCTAGCCATCTTACCTCTGTTAAACCCTCACAAGAAGTTGAATTTCAGTTGAATTTCAAACAGAGGAAAGGATGGGATGGTTATTGAGGGCAGAACCGGAAGGGCCTAAGTTCTTAGAAGGATACCCTCAAGTAAAAGATTTTCTGAAGAAGGCTAAATGGCTACGCTTCATTCAAAAATTTAAGGGCCACAACAAGGAAGTAACAAAAGCCTTTGCAAGGTATTTAAACGACCAGGTGGTGGAGATTGGAGACCTTAAGTTCACGGTCACTGAAGCATCAATAGCAGCTGCCACAGACTTGCCCCAGGAAGGTGAGCGTTGGTTTAAAAACAAAAGTTTGGACGAGTAGGCAGGGAGAATTATATTACGTAACCCAGGTATGGACGTTATCATATTCACAAAAGGAATTCCTGTTCATGCATTAAAAGAAGAGTGGGCCAGCTCACTGTTAATCATTCAAAAGTTTATCACTTGTGAAGGCCGATTTGGGGCAATGTACATGTACCATACTAGGTTATTGATGAACTTCTTAGAGAACCAAACCCTTAATCTACCCTATTTCTTATTGCTGATCTTGAAAAGGATGAGCACCATAGTCCAAAAGAACATAGGGGACATAGAACCTCATTTATATCATCATGGACTTGTGAGGATTCTAATTGAAGATCAATTGAAGAAAAACAAAGATACCTGGGAACAGTTTCTAGTAAGAAACTACTTTCAAGAGCCATCTGAGGCACCTAAAAGCAGTACACCAAAGACACCAAGAAGGAGTAGGAGAAAAGAAAAAAGTGCCATAATCCAAGACTCTCCTATTAGCAAAACTAAAGAAGTTGGTCAAAAAGAGAAGGAGGAAAGAACTAAGGACATGAAAAAAGAGAAAATTGAAAGGAAAAAGGAACATAGAAGATGTCTACCAATCACCAGAGCCATCTGTAGAGGAAGACTATCAAGTGTTGTCTGAGAGACTAGTGCATCTTCGAAAGCAAGCTGCTATAGCTAAGAAGAAAGAAAAAGGAAAACCGAGCATGGAAGAAGAGAGTACTAGCCCACAGTATTTAAGAAGAAGCAACAGGCTTAGAGGAAAGTGGAGGAAAACACAAGTAAAAGGACCCCACTTAATCGACTTTGGTGGGGAAACACCCGATAAACCTCCAACTGTCCATAGTCCACCTCATCATCAACTAAATATTGAAACCAATCATCCAGATGTCGATGTAAGTCCTTCTCGGCCAGAATTAGAAGATAGTCCTCCTCCTCAACAAGACTTTGAAGTCAGCCCAAGGAAAACACCCGAAATAGATCCAATTCAGCAAGAGGTGTATGATTACCTCGAATCCTTAGAGAAGATAGCTGCAGGCCAGAGCACATCATCCACTCTACCTCACATAACACAAGATGCACAAGTCCAATCCTTGAAACAAGAAGTGTTTGAACTGGAGGTTTTAAACAGGCACATTAAACAAGAAAATGAAGCATTAAAGGAGCAAAGCAAAGTGGACAAAATCATTCATGATAATACTATGCTACATTTGGGACTATGGCAGAAAAAGAACAAGAAATTAAAGAAAAAGTGCAGAAAGTTGAGCAGGGAATTAATGAATCTCAAATTTAGATGTTTGATAAGGAAACTCAGGATAGTGGTAGCACCAAGAAAGAAGAGAAGAGGACTGGATGTACTAGCAGAGGCTTTGGAACACATGGATTAAAGGGGGATGACTAAAATTTTGGTTGCATGAGGACATGCAACACCTTCACAGTGGGGGTATGTTGAGTCCCAAACTTGCATCTTCCCTATACACCTTTTTAGCCCTTTTTTCCAGTTACCTGAACCTCCAAGCTGTCAAATCATTGCATATTAGTTTAAAAAGAGCATATAAAATGGTTTCCTAACTATGTCTTGTGACTGCTGTTTGATTTAGATTTTTTCTCAGTCAGTTGCGGAATCTTGTCACTTTCCGCAGCCTTTTTGTTGAAGTCTATGTTACAGGTGTCTATTGGAGAATCCATCCACATGGGGAAGTTTCAAATGATGTGGACATGGAACGTGTCCCCTTGGTTCAGCCGAATCACTCACAGAAGACCGTGGTCAAAGACAGTCAATCAGTGGTCAACCTAAGAGTTTTATGGTGGCATAAATTTGTTTTTCACCACGTGAAGACTTGCGTGGCAAATTCCTAAATCCCAGGAGGCATGCTAACACCCGTGGACTGCTCTGTGAACCAAATCTAACAGCCACCCTCCTTGGATTTAATTTTCACGACTACCATATTGCTAGATTTCCGGACGTGGTCATTCACGTGTCTGTTTATCAGCGCAGATTTTAGGAAGTAGTTGTGTCATTTCCTGTTATAAATAAAGCATTCTCATAAGCATATTAGCTAGCTTTTGTATGTAATTTTGACTTTTTTACGAGCCACTGTGCCGTGACTTAATCCTTATATTAGGACTGCATTTTAATACATGAGAAGACACTGTTTTTAAGCTCAATTCGTGGTTGATTTCGGATTGGTCGAGGTTGCAGAGGGCCCCTGTACACCAAGGTTCTGTAATTACTGTATAGTTTCATGCTTTCTTCATTTACATTCCTGATGCCATAATCGTTTGCTTGTATATATTACACTGCTTATGGTATTCATGTTGATTGCTGTCCATAGTTTCTTTTATGCTTTCTAATGACTGTTAACTGATCAATGTCTTTATTTCAGGTTCTAATTGATAGCTCGGGCAAGTGCACATAAATTTTTAATGACTAATGACATGATGGAATTATCTTGTCCTTCTGCTGATTTATTTTCTTAGTTCTAATTCCAGCACTGTTTATTTCTTTTAGTTTTGTTTTGTTCATTTACTTTTCTGCAAGATAGATATTAGACTACTCATGTCATTTTTAGTTACCTCCTATAGCCAAAGCGAGTCGAATGGTGAGGGATTGAAGTATGAATGCGCAGTTTGATATTAGTTTTTTTTTTTTTGCAAGTTAGTGATTAGATTACTCATGTCATTTTCAGTTACCTCCTATAGCCAGAGCGAGTCGAATGGTGAGGGATTGAAGTATGAGTGCGTAGTTTGATCTTAGTTTCATTTTATGCAATTTAGATATCAGATTACTCAATTTGTTTATGATTACCTCCTATAGCCAGAGGGAGTCGAATGGTGAGGGGTCAGAATATGAGTTGATGTAATATGATTTAGTTTACTTTGCTTATAGTTTTTGAATTGCTTTGAGTTCAATTTTCTTTTTATACAACAACAAGGATACTGGGTTTCATAGTCACTAGCTCACTGTTTGGTTTAATTAGAATTTAGGTACATTTTTATTTCTCTTAGTAATTGATTTCATCATTGCAAGTTTGAAAACCTTTTTGAAAACTTTGAAGTTTGGAAATTATTTTAAAGGTCACCCTTGCCTTGAACACTTATATCCATACTTGATTTTTAGAATTGCCATCTCACATTAGGGAATCAACAAGAAGATAAACCCAAAAGCAAACCAAAAATAAAGAACGATAAAGAAGTAAGAAATCGGTTATCTTGCATATATAGTGCACTTCACTTCAATAGTTTACAACTCCCAAATTGAAAATTTATATAGCAATTTAGGACACACTAAATTGACCAAACACTATTACTTGATGATATCTTGACTCATAGATATGTTGTAGAGTATTATGATCTATGCACCCCTCCATTAGCTCACTCGAGGTGAGAAGAATCCGCTTGACAACTTGCAACACCTCAGTCAACATCTTTTTGTGGCCTAAAAATAAAATGCTACTGACAAACTAATCAACCAAACTATCCTAATCTCTAGTATGTTTCCTTATTTCTTCTTGTACATACCAAGATTTTGGAAAGGTTCTCAGGGTGTGTATAAAACCATGCACCCATAACCCTTTTGGAACTCCTTCCCAATTCCATATCTCCTTACAATTTTGCAAATGTTGTCGAGGATTAGAGTCCTCCCTGTATTTGATGAAAGCGTGAGCGTACTCCCCCACCTGTCTAAATCTTACTTCCATGGCTATTTTGATCTTATCCCATTCTTAGAGGTAGTTGCATTGAACTCCCCACCATATTGGCAGTATCGCTTATAATGCAACATTTATTAGAGGTACTTTATGTTCTTCAATAACTTTTGCATCATTCTTGTTGATAAATGAATTTCCTAAATCTATACCATTAAAGATAGGGAAATCTCGTACCTCAGTGCATTTCCAATTGATCTGACATATTGTGGTGCAACGTCTAGTCTTGATTTCATATCCACCCCGCTAAAAATTATCCCCATTTCCATTGGCAGGGGTGGCTCCTTATCACCTTCTGGACCGACTTTGGTTGTGATCGTCTTTGCCCTTCCCACTGAACTTCCTTCCATACTTTATCCCTCTTTTAGATCTCTTAACACAACTCCTGCTTGGTGCAATTCCTTTTGTCTCCTTTTAATCGCTTGCATGGCCCTTATCGATTTCTACATTATTCATGATCTCCTTTGTGCTTTTAGATCCATGGCCTTTCAAAAGTCGTCTGCATCTATCCTCGTGACATTCTCATAGTTCCCCGCTCAATAGAATCATTCCCTTTAGGTCCTTCCCCTAGTACTAGGTGTTTACTCTATCATTCTTGGGTTTTGGAACACAAACAAGCCCTCCTTCACCATTAAAACCTTAATCCATAGGGTAAACTCTTTTTGTATCTTCCCTTGCAACCTTGATCAGAGCACGACTTCAGATTTCAAAAAATATTGTTGACTTTCTGCTGCAAATTCAATAAAATACCCTTCCACCATGGTCTGTACCCAGAAATATACCACTCTCTTTAGATTTGTATCAAGGCGATGTAGCGTAGGGAGATCCGCTTGAGTCCAAGTGTGACAAGATGGGTTTTGTCAATTGGACTTTCCTTTAACTGGCAATGTCTGCAACCCGTTGTAAATTTCTTCTAGGAACTTGCACTAGAATATCTTGTACTGATCACTAGATGGCTTCGAATACAAGATTTATTCTCCAATAGTTCGTCGATGGAGTTGAGCTTGCTGGGAAACAAATTGGTCCACTTGCTCATTCCACCAATTTGGTAGTGCTTTCTTAAACATACTCTATACCATATTCCATACCCCGTTTTCAAATTTCAAGTTCTGGAAATGGTACCATTTGTTGGTACATAAATAGAACAAGTTTGAGACCTCAAGTTTGGGCATAAGGACCAACAAAGCTCCACTGTATTCTAGCACAATGCCATCATTTTCACCTTACCTGAAGCATGTCATGACCTTAGTTAGATGGGGGTTGAGATCTAGTATAAGGGAGAATCATATTAGAGAATCGAGAACAGAGGACACTAAATCATTCTACAAGGAATTATGATTGCAATAGGCCATATATACTATAATAGAGAGACTACTTAAAATATGAGCATACATAAAAATCTTAAAGAACCAGAATAACATGCAAATAACACAAAATGGTTCCAATAACAGTCTTCATCAGTTAACTGAGTGGTGAATACCTTACATCAGGCTCAAGGCCTCTTTCTCAACATAACAATACACAGGTTTATGGATTGATAGATACACAGTAGTCTCATAGCTCCCTAAAAAGAATGGTAACAACATCAATAACAAAAACAACCATTTGTGGTTCTCCCTTCTGCCTTTTGACTCATCTCTACATGAAAACTTGAATTGGAAGTTCCTTATCACGATCTTTGCCTTCTCCCTTGCTCAGATTTCCTTGCTCTTTTCCTGCTTGGTTGTATCTAATCCTTCTTGCCATCCCTCTGCAATTACTACTCTTTTGCAATTTCCTTCCTTTTTCCGGGTTGTTATTCCCGCAACTCTCCAATTTGTTTCTAGTAACGTAAACATTTCAACAAATTCATGTAAGAAATATCATTAACATTTAAAAAAAATTAAATAGATACAAGAATAGTTCATGCATTGTGGATGGTTCCATATTTAGATGATAATATTTTTCCCTCTAACCTTAATTATGATGTAACCAAAATCATGGAAGGTGTGTGCACCAACAAATTAAGATAATTATGCCATTATATATTCACCCTAATAATCATGGTAATATATATCATTTTGGGATTCAACTGCGTTAAGTAAGTCATTCATGTATGACCATTTCCATGAGAGGTAGTCGTAACTGATTAATTTCTCATGATTTCTGAATAGTTCACTCAATAGTTGAATAGTTTGATAGGTTATTTATTTTAGAAAGGGAATGTCCAAAGTATGATTTGGAAGGAACAATGAGGCTTAGTAACTCCATATGCATGTGTATAGCTTCAATTCTTAGTTATATATCTATTACTAATAAACTCCAAGGAAACTACAATTGTGGAGGAGAACTTGAGGCACTCCTTCTCAAAGATAATTAGAGAGTGGGGCATTAAAGTCATTAAAAATCTTGGGATAGTAGTGAATATGCTTCAAATTCTAAATATTTTGGCAAAAATACATTGATTGCAAGATACGTTCTACATCCAACCCAAAGGAAATGTTAGGTAATGGGTTGTGTTAGATCTTTAAATTTCACCTCAGGCTGAAAAAGGTAAACTCCAAGGCAACATCAAACCACTTAGCCTCGTAGCTAGCCCTACGGGGCAGGAGAGGGCTCTCTCCGGTATATCTCGGCAAAGATCTCCAGTGGGCAGAGATAACCAATAAAGAACATTGTTTTTAGGCTAGTAAACTGATAAAAAGGTTTGATTTGGGATTTTTAGGGTTTTGGTGGAAAATTGGGGAAAGGCAATTTTGGGTGCGGGGATTGGACGCAGTTTTCGCAAGGGGCTCTTTGGGGCGAGGTAGGAGACTGTATTGATGCCTTTGAAAGATTTGAATGGATGAGAATGACTGGTGAGGAGCTAAGGAGAACAAGCAATCACCTTGAATTCTCCTTAAACAGCTGAAAACATTGATATTAAGCAAACTTAAAGGCAGAGCATAGCAACCATGAATTCTACCTTAACACTTCATTTGCCTAATTTGTAGAAGAAAAAGTAAGAAGATGATTCACATAAAAAACTTACAAGTACAAAGAGAAACACACCATCAATACATGTAACCACAGGAATCCCAAAAAGGACTGCAAAACCCTGGTCCTTCTTCCTTTGCCAAAAATGCAGAGATACAATGAGTAATACAATAGAAGCTTTCTCCCTCAAGAGTCCAACCTTTTCCAACCTCTGAAAATGACTAAGAAAATACATAATATAGGCAAGCTAACATCTTTCCTTGCCTCTAGGGGTCGAGCTCACTATCCTAGGAGCTGTTTCAACCAATTCCAAACTGATCACTAAAATCTAGGCAGTCAAAACAACTTGCCTCTATAAGCTAGGAAACCAATTCATTCATTTAATTTTTGCCTATCTCATGAATGAATCTTCTAGAAGAGATAAAAAGTGTCAAAACATCATAAAATTACATCATTTACATCAAGGAGGATCAAAATTCACTCCAAAAAGTCAAACCTGTCAAAACTTCGTTTTGCTGAGCTGTAGGCACAATTTCTGTGAAAATTGCCCAAGAGGTCGCGCACTGATTCTCAAGAGGTCGCGCACATTTGGAGCAACGTTTGAGGCACTTCCAGGTGTCCAAATGAGGCAAGAGTGGGCTTGTTGGAAAGGTCCGGATGTCTACTTTCCAACCCAAGTCGAATGTCTGAATTTGGTGTCCATTGTCCCCTCCAAAATTGCAATCTCCCAAGACTGCTTCCTGTGTGTCAAAAAGGTGGCAGAAAGTCATTTTTTGCTTGTTTTTTGACCTTCTGGAGGCTCAAAACTTGGTGAAATTTCTTGGTAATTGCTGAGCAAGTGCATTTTTGCATGAAAAATCCAAAAATGCTGAGTTTTCATGAAATGGACCTCCCCAACGAAAGGGTCGGACGCTACGCGTTGAGGGCAAAAACCTGTGTGTGGCACAAAAAATTCACAATTGACAAAATTTTCTCCAAATTTCTTGAAATTTGGGCTGGGAGTCCCCAATAAAGTACCAGGCTCAGTCAAAGAGGCTTTGGCCAAAATTTGGAGTGGATCGGGCCTTTTCCGTCGTTTTAGTGCCTTGGCCAACCTCCTTGGATCTCGCGATTGTAATTTTGACATTTCTCTAAAACCATGACACCTGTGCAAAAAGTGAAGGAGGTTTTTCTTCTTTGGCATGTTGTGAACAAAAACCTCTCTCATTTTTCCAAAATTCATCTTTTATTGCTCTGAAACACCATTTGAGTGAAACTTATCCCGATGTGTGAAACAAGGAATTTTGTCGAAATGAAGCGAAATGAAGGGGATAAGGGGCTTCTAAATTCTTGGGGAAATTTTGGAAGTAGGGAGGGATGTTAGGAAGCAGGGGAAAGTGGAATCTTAGAGATTGAGTGAGGGGAAGGGGTCCAAAAGGGAAAAACACAGGCCCAACCTAGAAAATTGCCAGGTTGTAGCTAGAAACTAGGGTTTGTGCGAAAATGAGGAATTTGGGAATCTCAGTGATGGGAAGCATTTGGTAAGGTACTTTAAGGATAGGGGAAGGTGTATGAACATCAGGAAACAAGTTTTTCCGATGATTTGACCATCCAAGAGAAAGAAATTGCCTTCAAAACCCTAGGAGAGGGGAATGACCTTACCTAGGCACAACTGAAGCATGAACAAGGTGTAAAATGACTCATTAGACACTGAGATGATAATGACAACCCTATGAATGATGATAGACTCAGCTGAATAGTGACATAGATTGGCTTTTGGGCAACTTTGAAAGAGTGAGAGCAAACCCTAGACCTAATACCTAGTGACCAAATTTTGCTTGAAGACTCACTGAAATGACAAAATTTGACCTTGACACTTCAAAATCACTTTGTAAGAGCATATTTGATCACTGGAGGAAGGCTGGAAAGACTGACACTAACAGCTTCCATACGAGCTATCGGTGCAAAGGTTTCTTCAAAATCGATTCCTTCAATTTGTGAATAACCCTTACAAACAAGTCTTCCCTTATTTCTGATGATTTGTCCATCTTCATTCATTTTTTTTTGAACACCCACTTAGTTCCAATAATATTTTTATCCTTTAAATGAGGTATCAGTTCCCATGTTTCATTTTTCTCAATTTGAGACATTTCTTCTTCCATGGCTTCCACCCAATGAAGATCCTTGCTTGAGTAAAAGTTTCTGGTTCTATCATACATAGGAGAGCAACATAATTTTTCTTTGGTGTACTTGTCATCCTTCTTCGATTTTGTATCCCTTCATCTACATTGCCAATAATTTGCTCTTCCGAGTGATGTTTTTGGAGGAATTTTACTTTTGAAGGAGTTTGAGATGGTTCTTTTTCCTTTTGTTTTTCTTGATCTTTTTCCTCTTTTTCAGGTTCTTCTTTGCTTTCTTCAATCAAGGGGTCAACTTCATGATCTTCAATTTTTTTTTCTAGAAGGGCTTCATCAATCTTCACATCAATACTTTCCACTATTTTTCATAGTCGATTATTGTAGCACTTGTAATCTTTGCTTCTAGTAGAATATCCAATAAATTTTCCTTCATTAACCCAAGAATCAAATTTTTCTAGTGAGCCATTATTGATCTTTATGAAGCATTTGTTTCCAAAAATCCTTAAGTATTTTACTAAAGCAGGTCTTCCTTTCCATAATTCATAAGGAGTCTTCTCATTATTTGATCTTAGTTGAGTTCGATTCAAGGTATAAATTGTTTTCCAAACTGCTTCCGTCCAAAATTTTCGCTACAAGTCAGTTGCCATTAACTTAGTTCTTTCCATTTCTTGAACAGTTCGGTTTCTCCTTTCAACTACCCCATTTTGCTTAGGTGTTCTAGCAGCAGAGAGTTCTCTTTCGATTCCATGTACTTTACAGAATTCATCAAATTCTTTTGATGTGAATTCTCCCCCTTTATCTGTTCTAAGACATTTAATTTCAGTGTCCTTTTCATTTTCTACAAGAGCTTTAAGATTCCTAAAACATTCAAATGCTTCAGATTTATATTTTATGAAATATACCCACATCATTCTAGTATAGTCATCAACAAATAGAGCGAAGTACCTTTCTCCTTGGAGTGTTGGAGTTTTGGTTGGCCCACATAAATCTACATGAATGATCTCCAGAGGTTTTGATGTTGAGAACTCCTTAGTCTTGTGGTTGGTTCTAGTTTGTTTGCCATGTGGACATGGGCCACATACAGCTTGATCTGGTTTGAACATCTTTCGAATGTCCCTTACTACATTGATTTTGCTGGTATTGATCAAGTTATCAAAACTTGTATGCCCAGTCACTTGTGCCACAACCAGCTTTCATCTGTTTGACTTAGATAACATTGATTTTCTTGAATTTTGTTCAGAATGTAGATGTTAAATGATGTTCTAACTCCTTTCGCCACAAGTTCTCCTGAGGAAGAGTTCCTTATTTCACATTCTTTAGTGCTAAAGACAACATTATCTCCTTGATCATAGATTTGGCTAACACTCAAGAGATTGTGTTTGAGCTCGTCTACCAGCGAAACATTTTGAGTCTTTCCTTTTCCATTAATAAGGGTAACGGTTCATTTTCCAGCAATTTTGGCTGATCCACTTCCAAAGGATACATTTCCTTCCGTTTTGTTCAATGAAACAAACTTCCTTTTGTCACCAGTCATATGTCTGGAGCACCCACCATCCATAAACCAATGATTTCCATTACTATGAGCGCATAGAGCTAGGCCACATTTATCCATATTGGGATTTTCATCTCTTACTTCTCTTCTTTTGAGGCGGCAATTTTGTTCACTATGTCCATTATCATTACATAATGAGTAAATTGGATCAAATTTGGATAAAGAATCAAAAGAGTTGTAGGTCTTGATTTGTTCTTGCCCTTTGAGACTACATGGTTTGTTTGTTTGATCCTTCAATCTTAGCGCTTCATTCTTACAAGCTGTGCAATGTTTAGCTTGGTGACCAAAATTTTTACAATAATAACAATGCCCAAGAAAGATAGTTTGGTACCTGTTGTAATGGCCACGATTTGAATCAACATTCTTTCTTGGAGTTACTTTTTCTTCATTCTTTGGATTGGAGATGGGCCTTTGTGAAGAAATTTCAACCCCACTCCAATTATAAGTTTTCCTTATCACTCCATGTATTTAGTTTAAATCCAAGCATGATAAAAATTCGAAAAATCTGGAAGTGACAATATTTTCTGAAAACACATATTTAGAGATTTCACAACTGTTGAAATTGCAGAAATAAAACACAGTGAAATTATGATAGCCACACACAGAAAATAACACAGTGATTTTTTGTCAATGTGACCCTGGAAAAACCCCTACAACTCTTGGGGAAAACCAATTTGAAAGCTCTTCTTTATTTCTGAAAATGTTTTTATAGAGAAACTGAAATACACAGTAAAAATTCTAGCAACCACAAATTACAACTTGTCTCGATTTTCGTGCTTGAACTCCACCTCGAAAATCGTGCCAATTAGCAAACAGCGAAAACAAAAATTTTCCAGCAATAAAACAGCGTTAAATGTTGTACGGCTTGCCTCGAAAATCGTGTCTAGAACCTGTTGTACGAATCGTATGAGTTTCAGCAGTACGGCTGCCTCAAAAATCATGCCCAAAACTTGCCTCAAAATTTGTGCCCTTGTTGTTGTCTCTCTTCCTTGATTTTCGTGCCTTTCTCTTGTTGTATGGTTTTGCCTTGGGATGCGTATCAGTAAATATTGCTGCCTAGATTTGCTTAAATGTCTTCTTGTTGCTCCCCTTCACTTCCTCACTGCTCAAAAATTTTCTCCTTACTCTCTCTTCTCTTTTTCTCAAATGCTCATGAAAGAATGAATTTATCTTTTTTCTCTTCTCTTCTCCTTTTACTCTCTAGATGACCTTTCGGGTTACCCTAAGATCTAATGGTTGAGATTCATTTAGATCTAGGGATGAGAATAAATGTGCATTTAATTCTCACTTTCTATTTTTTAACTCGCCCACTTAGCCTTTTCTTTCCATAGTCACTTTTTCACTTTCTAATTCTTCATTGACTTTAATAAAGTCACCCTTTAAATTAGAATGTAACTTTACCACTTATAAAGTCACTTTTAAATTAGAATGTAACTTTACGACTTATAAAGTCACTTTTAAATTAAATTGACTTTACCACTTATAAAGTCACTTTAGGAGAAAAGTACAAATAAATTTGGACACTTTTCCCTAGGCCAAAGATCAAAGCCTTAGGGAACCACTTGTCCTCTGGTACCCAAATTTTAACACTTCATTTTACCAAGGAAAGTGTTCCTCACCACTCCCATCTTGTCTCTAAAGTAGACATGCTTGCCCCGTGGTAAGGCTTTGGTGAAAATGTCTGCTACCTACTCATTTGTGGAAATGTACGCAAGCTTGATAGATCCCTTTTGGACATAGTCTCTAACGATGTGATACTTGATCTCAATATGCTTTGACCTGTCATGAAAAACTGAATTCTTCGTGAGTTTTATGCAACTCTAATTATCACAGTAAATTACTGAAGGTCTCAATGCCTAACCAAATAGACCAAACAACATCTTGCGAAGCCATATGGCCTCACAACTAGCCAAACTAGCAACCATATACTCTGCCTCAGTTGAGCTCAATGCAACTGACTGTTGTTTCCTGTTGATCCACAACACAACTACCAAACACAACCCAAAACAAAACCCAAAAGTACTCTTCCTATCTGAAGCACAACCTGCCCAATCTGAATCTGTACCCTGTCAGTCTCACTCCATCACCCTGTCTATAATCTAGATCAAAATCCACAGTCCCTTGCATGTAACGAAGAATATGTTTGCAGCCACCAAGTGCACTCTCCTAGGTTCACACATGAATTGACTCATATTGTTAACTATAAAACATATATTTGGTCAAGTATTGACCAAATACATCAATTTACCAATCAGTTGTCTGTATAGAGTACGATCCACCAACTCGAAATCAGAAGCATGAAGCTTCTTCCAGTTAGTGATCATAGGTGTAGACATGGGTTTGCAGTCCTCCATGTGAAATCTACTAAGAATATCCACAATGTACTTTCCTTGTCCCAAGAAGAAATGCCCCTCCTCCTGCCATACCTCCAAACCCAGAAATAATGCATCAAGCTGATATCCTTCATCTCAAACTCTGAAGCAAGATCTCTCTTGCAACCCTCAATGAGTCTCTCTGCACCAGTGATGATCAAGTCATCAACATACAACACCAAAATGAGATGCTCCTCACCCACCACAATGAAGTATAGGTTCGGCTCAGCCTCACTCTGTGAAAAACCCAACTGCTGCAAGTATGTATCAATCCTAGAGTACCAAGCTCTAGGAGCTTGCTTCAGGCCATAGAGTGTCTTTTTCAATCTGCATACATGGGACTCCTTCCCATGCGCCTCAAAGCCCTGTGGCTACTCAATATAAACCTCCTCCTGAATGAAGCCATTAAGAAATGTGGTCTTCACATCCATCTGGTGGATCTTGCAACCCATCTCTGCTGCAATCGATATAATGGGGCGAATAGATGTATACCGAGCTACGGGAGTGAAGATCTCCTTATAATCAACTACCTCTACCTGTGAGAACACTCTCGCCACAAATCGAGCCTTGAACTTCTCGATGCTGCCATCTACAACATGTTTTATCTTGTAAAGCCATTTGGAAGTAACAATTGATTTACCTTCAGGCGTCGGCACTACCTCCCAAACATCGTTCTTCACAATAGAAGAATACTCCTCCATCATGGCCTCTCTCCAGACCTGTTGACTGGCTGCCTCCTCATAACTAGAAGGCTCAAAGTCAACAATGCTTGTTACGAATGCCATGTAACTACAGAACCACTCAGGTGGTTTACTCTCTCTAACCTGTCTCTTTGGCCCAGCGACTGATGTGGCCTCGCGCAAGGTATCTTGAAGCCACTTGGGCTTCCTCTTCCCTGAGCATACTTCTCCCATCGGAGTGAAAGAATCCTCATCATCATCAGATGCCTGAACTCCTGACGACCTGCCACTACATGCATTTAGTTTTAAATCCAAGCATGATAAAAGTTCTAAAATCTGGAAATGACAATATTTTCTGAAAACACAAATTTAGAGATTTCACAAACTGCCGAAATTGGAGAAATAAAACACAGCAAAATTATGATAGCCACACAGAAAATAACACAGTGATTTTTTGTCAATGTGACCCTGGAAAAACACCCTACAACTCTTGAGGAAAACTAGTTTGAGAGCTCTTCTTTATTTCTGAAAATGCTTTTACAGAAAAACTGAAATACACAGTAAAAATTCCAACAACCACAAATTACAACTTATCTCGATTTTCGTGCTTGAACTCCACCTCAAAAATCATGCCAATCAGCGAACAACGAAAACAAAAAAATTTCCAGCATTAAATGTTGTACAACATGCCTCGAAAATTGCGCTCAGAACCTGTTGTATGGACCATACGGATTTCAACAATCCGACTACCTCGAAATTTGTTCCCTTGCTATTGTCTCTCTTCCTCGATTTCTGTGTCTTTCTCCTGTTGTATAGTTTTGCCTTGGGATGCATGCCAATAAATGTTGCTGCTCAGATTTGCTGAAATGTCTTCTTGTTGCTCTCCTTCACTTCCTCACTGCTCAGAAATTTTCTCCTTGCTCTCTCTTCTCTTTTTCTCAAATGCTCATGAAAAAATGAATTTATCTTTTTTCTCTTCTTTTCCTTTTACTCTCTAAATGACTTTTTGGGTTACCCTAAGATCTAATGGCTGAGATTCATTTAGATCTATAGGTGAGAATAGATGTGCATTTATTTCTCACTTTTTATTTTTTAACTCACCCACTTTAACTCACCCACTTAAATAAAGACCCACTTAGCCTTTTATTTCTATAGTCACTTTTTTACTTTATAATTCTTCATTGACTTTAATAAAGTCACCTTTAAATTAGAATGTAACTTTACCACTTTTAAATTAGATTGTAACTTTACAACTTATAAAGTCACTTTTAAATTAAATTGACTTTACCACTTATAAAGTCACTTTAGGAGAAAAGTACAAATAAATTTGGAAATTTTTCCCTAGGCCAAAGATCAAAGCCTTAGGGAACCACTTGTCCTCTGGTACCCAAATTTTAACACTTTGATGAGACGATTTTTCTTCTTTTGGATTGCTTGAAAGTATGCCGCCATAGCTTCTTGCATTATCCTTAGTACTTGATGATTCTCCTTTAAAACCAATCCCACACTTGTCACTTTGAGATTTCTGAGTGTTGAGAATGTGATCAAGTGTTTGAGAACTTTGCCAACTTCTTTTGATTTGTTCTAATTCTTTCCTGAGAGATACTATTTCAGCTTCACGTCTTTTACATATTTCTTCCTTTTCTTTTAGTTTATTGTTCATGATGTCCTCCCTTCTTTTAGCTTCCTCTTTTTCTGTTTTAAGAGAAATGACCTTCTTCCGTAACTTCTCACTTTCTTCAATGGCACTTATTAGTAATTCATTTATATCTTCTTCATTTTGTCGTCTTGGTTCATCATCTTCAGTGAATGCCATAAATAGTACTTCTTTGCTTCCAGCATAGTCATCTTCTTCATCTGATTCATCATTAGTTCCTTTGTGATGAAAGATATCTTTGGATGATTTCTTTTTTATGACTACAAATTCATCTTCATCAGACTCATCTTGTTTAGAGAGGAAATTCTTCGTAGTAAATCCTTTCTTTTTGTATATTCTCCTTTTTGAATCTTCCTCATCATCACTATCATGCTTATGAGGACATTTTGCAACATAATGACCTATTCTTCCACATTTGAAACAAATAAGAGGGCGCTTACCTTTTAGCTTGGATCCTTTCTTTAGTCTTCGTACAAATTGTGCCAATTCGTATTCAGCATCAAAGTCATCACTGCTGGTATTCCATCCTTTCCCCCGTTTTGATTTTGACGCCTTGAATGCTGCATCTTTGGAACTTGGGATTCCTTTTCTCATCTCATAGGTAATGAGGATTCCATGAAGTTCATCCATCTTGAAAGTATCTAGGTCCTTCATTTCTTCTATAGCACTTACTTTGGAGTCAAATCTATCTAGGAGATATCTTAAGACCTTTTGAACAACGGTGCTTTCTTCAATCTTTTCTTCCAATCCTTTAAGAGAGTTGATTACTTCAGCTACTCGGAGGAAGTATGATGCAATATCTTCTTCATCATCCATTTTCAGACTTTCGAACTGCCTCCTATGAGTTTGAAGCTTTGTCTTCTTAACTTTGGAGTCCCCATCATATAAGCTAACCAATTTATCCCATACTTCGTTGGCCGAGTCACAATTCAAGACTTCCGTAAACTCAGAATCAGTAATTCCACTAATAATGGAATTTAGAGCTTTGGCATTTGCAATGTACGCTTTCCTTTCATCTTGATTAGTAGGAAGAGTGGGAGGGGCATTGTACCCATTCAAAACAAAGTTCCAAACTTCAGGTCCAAGAGACATTAAGTAATAAGACATTCTCTCCTTCCAAAAACCAAAATTTGTACCATCGAACAAGGGAAGCCTTCTTGTCATTTCTTGATTCTTCATTGTAACTAAGAATCCTTCTTCTAGTTGTTAGGTTGATCATGAAGAACCTGGCTCTGATTCCAATTGTTGGAAATACTCAGAGGGGGTGAATCAATATTTCTTTACAATTGTTATTACTACTAGTTTCGATTCTTCATAATTTAATCAAAGAAATGATTTTATTAAATATAGAAAAGGATTGAATACAATAACTGATGAATCTTGCCAAGCAGCAACTTAGACTTTGATGAGGCTCCGACCTATAGGGCTTCGACCCTATCTTATCAAGGCACCAACCTTGAGTTTAGGAGCACCAACTCCAAGGACACCAATCCTAAGCACCAACTTGGACTTTCCAAGGCACCAACCCCAAGGGCTCCAACCCTATAGATTTACTTTGTCAAGGTATGTTTGATTGTACTTCACGGGTCCCAAAGTTTTCTTCTTCACTAAGCCCTATCAATCTTCAACTTCACTATATTCTCCACACAACATGATCAATGACAACCTATCCAATGTATAGGCTTTGATCCGGAATACTAAATTCTGTGTCTGAACACCAATCCGTATATAATGGTTGTTCAAACCAAAGTTCTCGCCACTACTGTACCCTGTCTATGTAGTCTTTGCAATAGGTCACGGTCTACACCTCTACATATTCATTACAAGTCCGAGCCTTTCAAAGATTAACCCAGTGAAAGAATTTCTTTACCTGCTCGACCTTCGGCTTCCTTCTTCTATTCCATCAAGTTCACGAGTTGTGAACTATCTCTTCTTTTCTATGATGGATACCTGATTCACCTTCTTGAAGTGAAGTGTTATAACTTGTATATATATGAGTTTCACTAATAACCAAAAAGATGTGTTCATTGAAGGAGAGGCCGACTTATGAGGTCACACATTAAAAATATATCGGAGGGGCCTTTTGTTAATATTCATCCAATTATAACATAGATTTGTTATTTACATAAACCAAACGGCAGAGGCCATACCCACATTGGAGGTCCCCACATGCCACGTCATTTCTTTAATCCCGCAATCGCAACTTCATGAGAATCAGAGGTCTTTCAAGTTAAACACATGCTCTGTCTTCCGATATAACATTGTTGATGCCCCTACTTCCGACGGAGCCAACTCCATTGCAATCGGAGGTTTTACACATCATCCATTTGATACTTGCAATTCAACAGATGTGATATTACATTAAGTCATGTTATAGTGGCGCAGTCGGGTCCATAATATATATCGCAATCGGAGGTTTTATCGTGACATTTCTTTACGATTTGCAGTACCTAACTTCCAATGCAGCAGACGTGATATTACAATAAACCTGTTTCGATAGTCCTATCGGGTCTATAACTCATATCGCAATTGGGGGTTTCAACAAGGTTGTACTTGCGATACGACGGATGTGTTAAAATTGGCAACTAGGGCCAAACTCCATGTGGTTCATCTTATTTATGGCAGCTGATATTTTTATTGGATCCCTCTCATCGAAAAGTGTAGGATTGATCTAAAGATCATCCAATTCCGATAAGTATTCATGGAGTTATGAATTTATTTGTGTTATAAGACAATTCGTCAAGGTCAGCGAGCAACTAAATAACACCCACATGTGCTCAACATTTTAGTGTAAAAGGAGATGACTTGGGAGTCATTTCACACACACTTCTCTTTTGATTTCTCTCCACTTGTCTTGGGGTTCAGTGTGAGAGAAATCTAGGAGGAAGTAGCCCTAAGACGCAAGAGGGAAGGAGGCCGACACACTACCCTCTACAAGCCCTAACGCAGTCCTAAGGAGGCTGCCCTAATATAGTCCTAAGGAGGATAATCTTAGCAGCAATTCAAGAGGAGAGACCCTACTTCTATACGCTGCCTAAAGGAGCCTAGCCGCAGTCCTACGATGGAGAAATAACGCTATATAGCAGGCCCTAAACGAGCTGTACCTAGCCGCAGTCAAGGAGGGTTAAAACATGCCCTAGCCGCAGCATAAGGAAGCTGGAACAGCGTGGAATAAGAGGATTGTTTTGGGTTCCAAGTTGCTGTAATAGAGGCCAGGCTAAATGCTGTTGGTTTAGGCATTGTTTTGAGGAACCTAAGGCTACAAGACTGCTGTGTGCTAGGTCACAGGCCTTAGCACCACAGCAAGGCTTGCATAGGGCAGATTAAGGGATGATATTGACCCTGGGCAGCAGCGTAGCAAAGGAAAGGTCTCTTAAGGGTGTGCCGCAGTTTTCCAGAGGGTTGTTCAAGTACTGCATGTGGAATTTAGGGCTGCCCTAGTGCCCTAATCAGAACAGTCACAAACAGCATTATATAAACTGTTTGGAGAAGCGTTTGTATGGTGTGTTGGCAGCTAGATACATGGGACAGCAAGGTCACTTGGTGGAGAAGGCAAATGGGACAGCAAGGCTATGATACTTGGAGGAGAAAACAATAGAACAACAAGCTATGACATGGTACAGCAAGGCTACAATGGGACAGCAGCATTAGCATGGTGTTGCAAACTCATTTGGACAGCAGCAAGGTACAGCATGCAAAATGGGACAGCTAAGCAATGGTGCTTAGTACAGCATGGAAATTGGGACAGCTAAGCAATGGTGCTTGTTGGAGCATGGTAAAGGGGACAGCTAGGCAATGGTGCTTGATGCACATTGGGACAGCATGTGTGACAGCAAAGTACAGCAATACTAAACATTGGGACAGCATGTGTGACAGCAAGGTATAGCAGTACTAAACATTGGGACAGCGTGATGCAGCAAATGGCACATGGGACAGCAAGTACATGATGCAGTACAGTGATGGGTACAGTCATCATTAGTAAAGCATGATGAGATGCAGCATGGTGATGATGGGTGCAGCATGGTGCAGCACAGTGAGGTGCAACATGATGATGAGGAGCAGCATGATGATAGGTGCAGCATGGTGATGGAGTCCCCTGGGAGAATCAGCTGAAGCAGCATGTCTTCAACTGAGTTCAGCTACCTCATGTATCATCTTCTTAGAGTTAATCTATGCTCTTATTTAGATAAGTCAAAGTGTTGACTTCTATTGTATATGTACTATCTCTCTCTGTCTCTGCTGAACTAGTGAAGAATATATAAGAAAAATTGATCAACAGTTCCCCACATTGGGGTTTGTCCTTGGCTAGCGCCACATCTTGTGTCCTCTTGTCTTGGCTTGTCTTTTGCGATCTATGTTTATGTTCTATCTACATTTTACTTTAATGCTAATGTGATTGCTAATCTGGGAAAGATATTGAACTAATTGTGAAAATTGAAATAAATTGCTCTAAGCATAGAACATACCTAAAATTAACATGGTATCAGAGTTGAGGTGAAGACAAAGCCCAAGCAAGAGTGAAAGAGCAATCACCGAAGACAGTTGGGAAAGGCCAAAAGGATCAATGGATTCCTCATCCCTCTTCAAATTCACCAAGGATGAAGTCAAAGCAGAGAATATTATCAGAATGGCGCAGCGGAAGCTTCTAATGGCCTACCTAAAGATCACTTCAATGGGAAGTTCGGATCTAAGGGTGGAAGGAAAGGTAGATGCTTTGTTTATAATAAGTTCGGCCATTATGAGGAGTGTCCGAATGGCAGAGACAATCACTTGATGATGATAACAATCATTCTAGGGAGATCTTCCATGATAAGAAGAATTACAGGTAATGCAGTTCATCAAGGATACGACCGACTCTTCAAAGAAAGCAAGGAACCCCAAGTATGAAGAATCAAATGTTGTTTCTGATAAAATAAAGAGGCGTTATCTTGTATTGGCCCTCTCCTTCAAATTTTGTGGGAATCTAGCTTATTGATTGTAGTGCTTCAAGGCACTTCATCGGATAGAAGGGTGTTCTTCATCGGATAGAAGGGTGCTCTCTCTAATTTGGTAGAAATGGACACAATCATGGGATTATACTTGGAGTCGATGCCACCTATCTCGGAAAGGGTGTAGGGAATCTCTTTTATGTACCTAATCACAAGAAGAACCTAGTGTCCATTTCGGCAATGGAAGTCAAAGGTTTCAAGGTGGCATTCATCGATGGAAAGGTATGTGTTTGAAAATAGAATTTTCAAAGATGTTTTTTCTCATGGGTTCAGGGTTGGCTATTTGTATCAAGTTGCAGGATGATCCATTGGGGATCATGTCAATTGACATATCTCATCTATAACTTCGGAGGTCTACTTATGGGGCCCTACTCGATATAAGTCAGAGGGTGACAGGGATGCCTGAATTCAAGAATAGCATGAAGGTACATGTCTGAGATGTACCAAATAAAAATCTCACAAGGGGACCATTCCCTTCATGTAGCAAGTCCACGGGTTTGGAACAACCAGAGGAGTTTGAGATTCATGATTGAGAATCTCATGTATACAGATGGAAGAAAGCCCTCTATGGCTTGAAGCAAAACACAACGGGCGTAGTATGAGAGGATTGATAGTTGTCTGATGCAGTTGATATTCACTAGGAGTGAAACTGATCCAAACCATTGCACGAAGGTTGTGGATGATAGACCTGTCATACCGGCACCTTCTGAGGACGACCTATTTCTGACAAGTGCAAGACCCTCTCATTCGTAGAAGTAAGCGGGAGTTGGATTCTGGATGTGGAATGGTAAACTGCAAGCCCATGACTACCTCGAGGATCTTAACTTTCAGAAGTTATATGGTAGTGATGCCGGACTAGATTTGGGAAATGCCTCTAAGTTTCATAAACTCATTCGCGTTGATGTTCTTGGTGAACTTCCATCCGAACATATGTTTTGCAATTAGCATGATGAGCGCATATTTGGTTAAGCCTCACTGGATTGGTGCCAAGAATCCTCTGAGATATCTTCGGGGCACAATCTCTCACGAATTGAGATACACCGCCAAAAATGTGAAGCTACATGATTATTTGAATGCTAACAGAGCAAGCAGTGTGGAGGATCTCAAAAGCACTTCTGACTGTTGATTCTCTTTGGGTTCTGCTCAATATCCTAGATGAGCAAGAAGCAGAAGACGGTTGCTTTGAGCACCGCTGAGACTAAATACATAGCTACGAGTATGACCTTGTGTGAAGCTGCCTGGTTGCAGGAGCTCTTCAGTGAGTTGTTTGTACACATGATGGATACCACTGTGATCTTCTGTGTCAACCAGAGGGGGATTCGATTGTTGAGGAATCCCATATTCTATGATTGCTCCAACATATAGACATCAGATACTACCTTATCTGGGATATGCTACATCGATGAGCCAGGAGGCTCTACTGCATTGAGACTGATGTACAAGTCGCAGACATTCTGTCGAAGCCCTGGGGAAAGGTCAAATTTGTGACTTTCCCGAAGGACTTGGAGTCATAGAGAGACCCTCTTATGAGGGTCCTGCATGATGCATGCATTGAGCTCTGGGAACTCTGGGGGGCTTGGGGCACTGCTTGGAGCAACAAGCAACCATAGGGCAACTCACCCTCCGCTAATGGTGCGTTGTGTACAAGGTGAATGGTTCAGCCTTCCCCTGTGATACCCTGTGGTGAATTAGGGACAAGAAGAGTGGTTCTCCTGTCGAGGCATCCTACCCATGTAATCTGGGACTCATGGGAAGTACCTCTCATCTTGCCAATGAGCAAGGAAATGGGGTTAGGGACCATCGTAGAACTATCGATGGACGCATCGTTGTATCTACCATCCTCCCTATGCTAGGATGACCTCCATTGATCTGGGATCAGTATGAGTGGTTTGAGACACTCTCTTGTGATATTGATCTGGGATCAGTAAGAGTGGTATGACACACTCTCTTCATATGGAACTGACTTTTGGTCAGTAGAGAATAGTATGAGACATTCTCAATAAATTCTTCTTCTTCATGGTTCAGCAGAGCAAAGCAGAGCTCTACAGAACAGAGCACAGTGGAGCACAGCAGAGTAGAGCAGAGCAGTGCAGGGCACTGATGGCAGAGATAGTACAATCTGGCAAATGGATCAACCGATGGAGTTCTCCCTAGTTGACAGGGAGTGTTAAAATTGGCAACTAGGGCCAAACTCCATGTGGGTCATCTTATTTATGGCAGCTGATATTTTTGTTGGATCCCTCTCATCGAGAGAAGTAGGATTGATCTAAAGATCATCCGATTCCGATAAGTATTCATGGAGTTATGAATTTATTTCTGTTATAAGACAATTCGTCAAGGTCGGCCAACAACTAAATAACACCCACATGTGCTCAATGTTTTAGTATAAAAGGAGATGACTTGAGAGTCATTTCACACATACTTTTCTCTTGATTTCTCTCTACTTGTCTTGGGTTTTAGTGTGAAAGAAATCTAGGAGGAAGTAGCCCTAAGACGCAGGAGGGAAGGAGGCCTACACACTGCCCTCTACAAGCCCTAGTGCAGTCTTATGCCCTAATGCAGCCCTAAGGAGGATAATCTAGCAGCAATTCAAGAGGAGAGACACTACTTCTATATGCTGCCTAAAGGAGCCTAGCCACAGTCCTAGGATGGAGAAATAACGCTATAGAGGAGGCCCTAAATGAGTTGTACCTAGCCACAATCAAGGAGGGTTAAAACATGCCCTAGCCGCAACATAAGGAGGCTGGAACAGCGTGGAATAGGACTGTTTTGGGGTCCGAGTTGCTGTAATAGAGCCCAAGTATGCGGTGTGCTAGGCCAAGCCCTTTAGGGCTAAACACTGTTGATTTAGGCATTGTTTTGAGGGACCTAAGGCTACAGGGCTGTTGTGTGCTAGGTCACAGGACTTAGCACCACAGCAAGGCTTGCATAGGGGCAGATTAAGGGATGATATTGACCCTAGGCAGCAGCGTAGCAACAGAAAGGTCTCTTAAGGGTGTGCCGCAGTATTCTAGAGGGTTGTTCAAGGACTGTGTGTGGAATTTAGGGCTGCCCTAGTGCCCTAATCAGAACAGTCACAAACAGCAGTATATAAACTGTTTGGAGCAGCGTTTGTATGGTGTTTTGGCAGCTAGATACATGGGACAGCAAGGTCACTTAGTGGAGAAAGAAAATGGGACAGCAAGGCTATGATACTTAGTGGAGAAAGCAATAGGACGGCAAGCTATGACATGGTACAGCAGGGCTATAATGGGACAGCACCATTAGCATAGTGCTGCAAACTCATTTGGACAGCAGCAAGGTACAGCATGCCAAATGGGACAGCATGTGTGACAGCAAACTCATTTGGTGCTGCAAACTCATTTGGACAGCAGCAAGGTACAGCATGGAAAATGGGACAGCTAGGCAATGGTGCTTGTTGGACCATGGTAAAAGGGACAGCTAGGCAATGGTGCTTGATGCAGCAAACATTGGGACAGCATGTGTGACAGCAAGGTACAGCAGTACTAAACATTGGGACAGCATGGTGCAGCAAATGGCACATGGGACAGCAAGTACATGATGCAGTACAGTGATGGGTACAGTCATGATTAGTGAAGCATGATGAGATGCAGCATGGTGATGATGGGCGCAGCATGGTGCAGCACAGTGAGGTGCAGCATGACGATGAAGAGCAGCACGATGATAGGTGCAACATGGTGATGGAGTCACCTGGGAGAAGCAGTTGAAGCAGCATGTCTTCAACTGAGTTCAGCTACCTCATGTATCATCTTCTTAGAGATGATCTATGCTCTTATTTAGATAAGTCAAAGTGTTGACTTCTATTGTATATGTACTATCTCTCTCTCTCTCTCTCTACTAAACTATTGAACAACATATAAGAAGAATTGATCAAGGGTTTCCCCACCTTGGGGTTTGTCCCTGGGTAGCACCACATCTTGTGTCCTCTTGTCTTGGCTTTTCTTCTGCGATCTATGTTTATGTTCTATCTGCAATTTACTTTAATGCTGATGTGGTTGCTAATCTGAAAAAGATATTGAGCTAACTGTGAAAATTGAAAGAAATTGCTCTAAGCATAGAACATACCTAAAATAACATAGATTTGTTATTTACAGAAACCACACGGGAGAGGCTATACCCACAATGGAGGACCCCACATGCCACACCATTTCTTTAATCCTGCAATCGCAACTTCATGAGAATCAGAGGTCTTTCAAGTTATGCACATGCTCTGTCTTCCGATATAACATTGTTGATGCCCCTACTTCTGATGGAGCGGGTTCGATATTCAATAAACGGTTTTTGATAAATCACTAAGGTCCACAACTCTTTCGCAATCGAAGGTTTTACACGTCATCCATTTGAAACTTGCAATTCAACGGATGTGATATTACATTAAGTCATGTTATAGTGCTGCAATCGGGTCCATAATATATATCACAATCGGAGGTTTTATCGTGACATCTCTTTACGACTTGCAGTACATAACTTCCAATGCGGCAGACGCGATATTACAATAAACCTGTTTTGATAGTCCTATCGGGTCCGTAACTCATATCGCAATCAGAGGTTTCAACAAGGCTTTATTTGCGATATGGCAGATGCGATATTACATTAGAGGTGTTACCAGAAACTGCAATCCGAGATCGGCTTTGCTCCTCCGATATCACTGTTTTCTTCCTTTTGGCCCTTACTGTTGGGTTCTCACTGCTGTGGCTTCTCTTCACTCCTATGACTTCCAATAGCAATGTTTCTCTCGCTCCTATTACTTCATGGATCTGCTTCTCCTTGGCTTCACATCATCATTTACTCACTGGGGGTAAGACATGTCATTTAGTATCCCTGAATATTGTCATCCTGATTATTGACATCAATGATAATCTAGATCAACGACAGGTTCACTCTCTCTCTCTCTGTACCATAATCCATATTGGGTAATGCCTTTGAGATACCGTAAGACATGCTTAGATGCCTTCCAATACAATTTGGTCAACCTGACCATAACTTGGCTCAATTGGTTGACTGTATAGCACATATTTGGTTGTGTGTTCACAAGATACATCAATAAACACACTAGCTGCCAATAAATGGTAGCATCAACGTCTTCACCTAAAGTGGCATTCTCCTTCCTCCAGTTGGTCGCTAGAGGTGTCTCCATGGGCTTACAACCCTCCATGCAGAATCTCTGCAGTTTCTCGATGGTATACTTATCTTGAGACACACAATTCCCTATCACCTTGGCTTACTTCCAGCTCGAGGAAGTAGTGCATGAGACCCAGGTCTTTCATCTCAAATTCCCTTGCAAGGCCCTTCTTGCAAGAGCTGATCAACTACTCATCACCTGTCAATAATAAATATTAAATCATCAACATATAAAACAATTATAAGTAATTTACCTTCTACCAAAATATGATAGAGGTTCGCATCCGCTTCACTTTTGGTGAAGCCCAATCCAGTGAGATAATTGTTGATCCGAGTGTACCAATCTCGAGGTGCTTGTTTGAGAGCGTGCAATGCTCGTCTGCGTCTGCACACATGAGACTCCCAATCAAATGTCTCAAAACCTTATGGTTGCTAGATGTACACTTCCTCCTCAATAACACCAATGAGAAGTGTTGTTTTTACATCCATCTGGTGGATCTTCCACCCCATCTGCGCAGCCAGTGCAAGAATTGATCTAATGGATGAATACCTTGCTACGGGAGCAAGGTTTCCTCATAGTCAATTCCCTCAACTTGGGAGAATCCTTTAGCCAAAAATTTGGCGCTATATGTCTCTATGCATCCGTTTGTTGCATGCTTAACCTTCAAGATCCATCTCAAACCCACCACTGATTTATCTGTCGGTCTTGGGACAATTTCCCAATTATTGTTCTTTGTTATGAATAAATATATAGGAAATAATGTAAAATCATGTAAATGATAATAATCATAAATAATGGAGCAGTTTTGACTTGGGAAAGAGGGTCGACTGCTAGGGTTTCTGTAATCTCTGAAACGGCGCAGAGCGGCCTTTACTATCCATCCACCAAGGACCTGACCTCCTGCTGCATACGCCAGAGCAGCCAGAGGCACGGAAGTAAGGAACATGGAACCCCCACAGGGGGGAGCGCAGCCGCTCTCCCCTAAAATCACTGACATGCAGACAGAGAAGGACGCGACCATCATCTTTGGATCAGTAGATGAGGAAGCGCTCAGAGCAGAGAATGTGAAAAAAAACAAGAAAACAGGACCGACTCAGCAAGCAGACAAGACAAATGATAACCAGGGGGAGGACTGACAGCGCAGAGGACAGACCAAAAATAACCTCCAATACCTGCAAGCCCATTGCAGCTGAGAGGCCAAGAATAGAGTTACCAGGTCAGAAGATTGACGAACGTATCCAATACATGAGGGATCATGCCCTTATAGGAAAGTTCATCGGACTCTGGCCAACAGAGAAAGCGCTACGGGGTTGGATAGCGGCAAAATGGAAACCCAAGGGACACATAACTCTGCGTCTAGGTCCAAAAGGGTTTTTCACAGCCATCTTCCTCTGCTTGGAAGACAAGTATAGAATCAAGGATGAAGATCCTTACTTCTTCAACTCAGCGGGATTATATCTCAGAGACTGGGTAGCCAGATTCAACCCGGATAAAGAAGACCTGACCTGGGCTCCGGTTTGGATACGAATGTACTCACTCCCAGAGGAATATTGGGAGGAAAGTCTGCTCAAAGACATAGGAAACGGCCTGGGGGAATACATAAAGGCGGCCGAAGAAACAAAGCTCCAGCGATACACCTCATATGCCCGAATCTGCGTCTTCATGCGCCTGGACCAGGCCCTGCCGGATTCGGTAAGTCTTGCTCACCATGATAACGAATGGATTCAGCGCTTAGACTACGAACATGTACCTTTCCGTTGCCGGAAATGTCACGCCCATGGACATCTGTTTCGAGACTTCCCTTTAAATGCCATGAATAGCAATGCAGATCCCCCCAACCCCCCCTCCCAAGATGGATTCACCAAGGCTCCAAGCCGGAAGCGTTCGCATAAAAAACCCCAGACTAGGAAAAAGCCCATGCACAATACTGCTGGAACCCCCTCAACCAGTAATAGCTTTGAGATATTAACCCAAGCCTCTGACTCACCAGATCCAAACCATAAGATCTCTCAACCTCCCAGAGATGTTCATCCCAACCCTCCGCCCTCGGATCTTCCCCCTCGGTCCCAACCTCTGCAGGACGCTGAAACCGAACCCGCCATCACCCATGAAAAGCTACAAGAGAAAACGCAAAATATGGATTTGGATGGCATAGCAGATCAATCCCAGAGCATGGATCCTTTGACCGTAGAAGGAAGTCAGGTGCAGCACATGGAGGAAGAACAGGACAGCATCGATCTGGACGGACTAGATATCTTCCAACTGGAAATGGTATGTAAAAAAAGGGACTACGACAAAATCACAGAACTCCAGCTAAATAAACTGGAAGTGGTAATTTCAAAATCATACCAGCAAAAACAACTTGGCATACAGCCAGGAAGCCACTGGGATGGTGGGCTCAGAACCAAAGATTTCAAAAAAAGAGGTCGGAAAACGGAGCTCCAGCTGACTATAGAAGTTGGGAAAATCCTGGTAGATTCAGGCAGATACGCAAAGTTGACGAAGTACTACAAACCATCCACAAATGTTGAGTAATGAAGCTCATCTCATGGAATTTAAGAGGGCTAAATGGCCCTGGAAAACTCAGAATCCTAAAAAACATGATAAAGCTGGAAAAGCCTAAACTCTGTTTCCTGCAAGAAACTAAATGTAGCAGTGATACTTTAGAGAGAATCCTTTCTAAAGCTTGGGTAGGTTGTCAATCAGTAGCGGTGGACGCCTCAGGAGCTTCGGGAGGGCTTGCCATAGCTTGGGACGCAAAGGTGCTATCCCTCACAGACTTTCATGCTTCTCACCATTTCATACAAGCAAACTTTCATCTTCTAGGCAAACTTTCATCTTCTAGGCACTAACATGCACGGGCTCCTCTTCAATGTTTACTTCCCTCAGGATGCAAGGAAAAAGGCCGAGCTTCTCCACACTTTAGAAACTATGAACAGTCACAGAAAACACCCATTATGGATTGCAGGAGGAGACTACAACATGATCACCCAACTAGAAGATAAGATAGGCGGAAGAAACAAACTGGACCAGGAAACGAAAAACTTCAAAGAATTCATCAACAATGCCTCTCTCATCGACCAGCAATTCTACAATGGCAAATATACCTGGAGCAACAGAAGAACCGGGAAACACCATATAGCTTCTAAACTCGACAGATTCCTAGTCTCAGACAACTGGATTCGGATAGGAGGAGATATCACGGCAGCCATCCTTCCACACTCAGGATCGAATCATTGGCCGATATCCCTTCAGTGGCAACGTCCAGGCAATGTCACGGGCCGACCCTTTCGCTTTGAAGGTTTCTGGCTCACCCACCCGAACTTCAAGGACTTTGTCCACTCCACTTGGAAAGCCTTCACCCCACTAGAAGGATCCAAAATGTATCAATTCCAACAAAAATTAAAAAATCTCAAGTACCACTTAAAACGTTGGAATGTGGAGATCTTTGGCAACATCTTCAAAGAGGAACAGAACCTAATGAATAACTTGGCTAACCTTCACCAAAGAATTATTACAGAAGGTCACACAGCGGACACTCTAGAGGAAGAGCAAAGCATCCACACACAGCTCGAAGAAAGGTGGAAACAAGAAGAAATACTATGGAAGCAGAAATCTCGCATCAGGTGGCTAAAAGAGGGAGAGAGGAACACCAAGTTCTTCCACAGAACAATAGTGCAACGCAGAATGCACAACAACATTCCCTTCCTCCAAAAGCAAGATGGAACAAGAATCGAACAGCATGAGGAAATCGAGAAGGAATTTCTAACACACTTCAAAGAGGTGCATCAAGAGCAGTACACGGACAGGGGACCTGCAATTGATAAAATTATCCAACATGTGCCCAAACTCATAACTGAGGAGCACAATGAACTTCTCCTAAAACCTATCTCAACTCAGGAGGTGGATTCTACCATATCTCAACTTAAAGAGGGCAAAGCTCCAGGCCCAGATGGCTTCACCACAACTTTCTTTCACTCTTTCTGGGACATGATCAAAAATGAGGTATGGGAGGTAGTGGAGGAATCAAGAGCTCTTCACTGGCTGCTACCGTCTCTCAACTCCACTTTTCTAGCACTAATCCCAAAAGAAGAGGAATCTACTGCGCCAGACAAATTCAGACCAATTGCTCTATGCAATGTCATTTATAAAGTGATCTCTAAAGTAATAGCCAATAGGCTGAAACCACTCCTCCCGATGCTTATCTCGCCTGAACAGTCGGGTTATGTTGAAGGCAGACAGATTTTGGATGGAATCATCCTAACGCACGAGATCATCCACTCTCTCAAGCAAACTCGGCAGCCAGGTATGATTCTAAAACTGGATCTCTCCAAGGCCTTTGACAAACTCAGCTGGTCCTACATTCAAAAAATGCTCAATGCTTTTGGCTTCTCCCACATGTGGGTTCGATGGATTATGAGTCTCCTATCTTCCTCTTTTTTCTCCATACTTGTCAATGGCTTCCCATCACAGCCCTTCAGGCCCTCTAGGGGAATTAGGCAGGGTGATCCCCTCTCCCCCTTTCTCTTCATCCTAATGGCTGAAGGTCTAGGTCGCCTCATCAAGTACTCCCACTTCTCTCAGCAGCTCAAAGGTCTTTCCATTCACAACTCCCCTGCAATAACACACCAGCAGTTTGTGGATGACAATATGCTCTTTGGATATCCCTCTGTACAGGAAGCCTCCCGTTTCAAATCCCTGCTCAATGATTTCTCTGAGGCCTCAGGCACAAATATCAACAAGTCTAAATCGCAAATCTTCTTCTTTCATACTCAGCCAGTGGTCAAGCTAGCTGTGGCTAGAATCTTGGGCTTCCCCATTGCCTTTCTTCCTTCCAACTATCTTGGCGCCCCCCTAACTGCCTCCACCATTAAGCACTCCCCCTGGAGAAGGCTTCTAGAAAAGCTTGAACTACGTCTCAACCGTTGGACATACAGATCCCTGAACATTGCCAGTCGAGTAGTGCTCATAAAAGCAGTACTGCAGGCAATGCCGCTATATCTGTTCTCAATCTTGGCAGCCCCCAAATGGGTCCAGAAATGACTAAGAGACTTACAAAGGGGTTTCCTCTGGGGAAACACTTCCACCAATCGTAAATGGGCTCTGGTAAAATGGAATACTGTCTGCACTACTAGAGAAAAAGGAGGTATTGGACTGAGAGACCCAAATCATAGCAATGCAATCATGAGCGCCAAAATATGGTGGCAATGGCTCTCCTCACTTGGAAAACCCTGGGCTATCATCTGGACCGCTAAGTATGCCAACAACAGGCCACAGGAGGAACTCATACGCTACATTCCCAACATCCAGGGCTCACTGATATGGAATGCGGCTAAACAACACTTTCAGTTGATTCAGCAACACAGTTTCCGGGAAGTTCGAAATGGTCGAACGGCTAGATTCTGGACGGATGCCTGGAATCAAATGCCAAAGCTAAGTGGGCTCCTCCATATCCCTCCCAATTACATCGACGAGGCCCAACAACAGAACAAAATATGGGAGTACTGGGAACAGGAACAAGAGCTAGGATATTGACAGTGGAAGCAAGGTATCCAGCTAACCAGGAACGAGGACTATCCCTTCACAGCCGAACTGGAAAGAGAGCTAAAAAGAAGAAGCATTAGACACTCAGAGGACAAAGACATTCTGCGATGGGGTTACAGGCCTAAGGGGGCTTTCACCACTGCAGAAGCCTACAAAATTGTAAGCACAGACCCCACCCCGACAGATCCAATATGGTCCAAAATTTGGAAGTTAGATTCCTAGCCAAAAGTTTCACTCTTTTTATGGCTGGTTGGACACAAAAAAATTCTAACATGGGAAAAACTCCGGAGAAGAAATTATCATGGCCCCTCCATGTGTGTAAACTGCAAATCTCAAGAGGAAACTACTCAGCACCTACTGGATGACTGTCCCTTTGCCAACCAACTATGGGAAAAGGCAAGCTTCAGGAGTCAGAGAAGATGTAGGCTTCCAAATGACATAACAAACACATTAAGACACTGGCCAATGCATCCATATAAATGTGAAATTCTCAACCACCTATGGCGTTTGCTTCCTGGCTTGCTTCTATGGAATATATGGAAAGAATGAAATAAAAGGATATTTAAAGATCAGTACTCTTTGATTGATGTCATCTGGAGAAAGGTCTGTGGGAATCTAGAAGAAACCTTGAAGCTCAGATTATGGAACAAGGAAGATCTTCCAACTCAAGACAACGAGAAAGCCATATGGGAAAACTGGAATCTACAACTTCCCAAGCAGTCCTACAACACAACTCAACACAAAAGCAGCAGAACAGGCCCGACCTCTTGGATCGCCCCATCTGAGCACTCCTACAAACTCAATTTTGACGGGGCCTCAAAAGGCAATCCTGGGAATGCAGGCTACGGTGGTATCATCAAAGACTATGAAGGCAAGCATCTACAGATTTATTATGGAAATATTGGATGGGACACAAACAACTCGGCTGAGTTGGAAGGTCTCTGGCAGGGACTCATTCTTTCAAGGCAAAACAACTTTAGCCCTGTGGAGGTAGAAGGAGACTCCCAAATCCTGGTTAACATGGCCAAGCACCTCTTGAATGGCTCAAATGCAAAAAAAATTGCTACGAGCTGGAGGCTGGAAGCAAGACTGGAAGCACTGGAGCAAGAATTATCTAACAACAAAGCTATCACCTTCAATCACACAAGAAGAGAAGGCAACAAAGTAGCTAATCTCCTAGCCAACATTGGCGTGGAAAGCGAGCTCACTCTACAGGCAGGAACTCTTGATATCCTAAAAAATCATGCACAAGCTCAGGAATGCATTCACCTAGTTCAAAATGACGCCAACCTCCCGGATGCGGGTGCCAGCTAGCTCAAAACGGTTGACGGGACAGGGGTCTCGTGAAGGCCACATGCCAACCACGCGCAGTGTTTACTTCGGAAGCGGAGGAGCAGGTCGCTCCCAGAAGGTGGCTTTAATAGCCACAGGATGGCAGGCTGGGAGCATTAACGCCCCGGCCTCACTCAACTGCGCGGTTCAACTCGGCTCTGCGATGGATGTGATGGCCACCTTAATGGCGGACGACCACCGAGGTAGAGCTGGGAGCTCTATATACAGAGGCCCCCTCTGCATCCCTGTCCACATTCTGTATGACTCCTGGTTAATTCGATTACAGGTCCTGGTTAATTCGGGCTCCGCCCTGTTCTGTTACAACCCAAGCCTGCTCGTCCAGATTGATTATTCTCTGCATTACCCTGCTAACATGGTCCGTGAGCGTCAAAGGCTGCTGAACCGTCGGGGCACCAGCAGAGGAGGAACCTCGAGGCGCCCAGCTGATGAGGAGACCCGTCCACCTTGCCATTGCCCTCACTGTCACTGCTTTTGCCATTGCCCTAGCTCTGCCGCCTCCAATCCCTCCCGGCCTAACCAATTCCTGGAGGCTAGCCCCACTGGAACCTCAGCTGCTCCCTTCTTCGGCTCCGCCATCTTCTCCTTCGAAAGTCGCCTAAACCGCCCGCGTATAAACGCCCACATTTCAGTTTTGTTCATTGATGAATCTAAGGAAGATGGCAGCTCCAATGCTCCGCCTGAGTTTGCTCCTCCGAGGGACGAGACCCACGATGCCAATTTGGCCCAGGCAGATAAAGGCAAAGCTACAAATTTGTCGAATCCACAGAAGGAAAGCAGCCAGCGTCAACCTGCAGCGGTCGAGGAAGCTGAAACCACAGTGCAGGACGAGGATTATTATAGACCTTGTCCAATCGTGGAGGAGGAGCCGGAGGAATAGCTCGCCGCTTCGATTCAGGCTCTATTGCCGGGTTCTGGTTTTGGCTCTTGGTCTCTTCGGTCAGGTTTCTTTGTCCACTTGTCTTTGGTTGCTTATGTGCCGTTTTGTCTAGGCAAGTCATTCTGTATATGTGTCTTATTGTCTATGAGTTGGTTATTTTGGAAGTCAGGTCCTCCATTCTGGGGATGGGAAAGAAGGCCAGTTTGGCTCTCCCCTGCGTGGGAATTTTGTTCAACTTATGGGTCTGGTCCTCTATTTTGGTAGATGGCGAGACTGTTAATCTGGTTCTCCCCTGCGTGGGAAATTTTTTCTAGGTCCCAAGCGCATGCAATAGGCAGTCTGTCTCCTAGCAACACTTGGTCGATCCTCTTTGCCATTATCTCTGGCAGTAGGATCCCTCTGTTAGCTTGAATGTAATTGTATTTTGGTTTCTTCTACATAATAGAATAGTCTAATTCAAAAAAAATTAAAAATTAAAATAAAATAAAAAATAAAAAAAAAAAAAAAAATAAAAAAAAAAAACAAAAACAAAAATAAAAATAAAAATAAAAATAAAAAATCATAAATAATGATTAGTTAATTAGTAATTAGGTTGAAGAGTCATGTCTAAATGGGACATGGCTCTCCATGAAGAGACACCTACTTGGTATATAAGAAAGCCTCTCACTCTCATTGTATAATCATTCTTACTCACACATTTAATATATAATATTTGTATCCTCATGGATATCTTTATATTCCAAGTCTTCTGCAGTAATTAATTTGTAGAAGGAACTTTGTTCGCTTCATTCTTCATGATAGATACGTATTCTTCCACCATTTCATCAACCCAAACTGGTTGTTCAACTGCTTCTTCAAAAGAGGATGGCTCAATCTCTACAAACTCAGTCATTAGAACCATGTAGCCAATGTACCTCTCAGGTGACCTCCTTTGCCTGCGCAAATTTGAAGGAGCTCTCACATTCTCCCTCGCATCCTGCACCAATCTATCATCTTCCCTGGTTCTCTTTCTACCTTCTCTGGATGGTTCTGCTTGAGTGGATGTCTCCACTCTACCTCCTCTTTGATCCTCCATTTGTTGCTACTCCACAACTTCCTAAGGCTCCTACTTTGAAGCTAAAATCTCTTGTTCCGGTGGAATCTGAAGCTCCCTCTCAGGAAAGCATCTCATTGCTTTCTCCTCATCAAACTTTACATCCCTTCGCAAAATTGTCATTCTGAGGGAAGGTAAGTACACCCGATAATGGTGTGGAGTTTCAGTGTAACCCACAAAAACTCCCAACTCTACTGTCGGCTCAAGTTTCTTCCTCGAATCTTTGGAGACATGGCAATAAACAAAGGCTGAAATGAGACACATCCCTCTTTCTCCTCGAGGAAGCCTCCTCTTGTGTAATCATACCGAGAATTCAATGAGGACTCTGGTTCTGCAAGTAGATTGTTGTGTTACATGCCTCTGCGCACAAATGCAGTGGCAAACCTTGGTCATGTAGCATAGCTCTCGCAGCGCCCACAATGCTCTGGTTCTTCCTCTCAACTACCCCATTCTACTGTGGGTTCTCTTTGAATGCCTTTTTTCACACAGAAATCCTTGAGGTCATTCGAAACATACTCACCTCCATTGCCGCTCCTGAGAGCATTCACCTTCTTGTCGGTCTCTTTCTCAACTAGCGCCTTGAATTATACAAATTTTGAGAATGTCTCATCCTTCTTTTGCATGAAAAAGATCCAACACTTTCTTGAGAAATCATCAATAAAAATAACATAATACTTATGTCTGGCAGTGGAGGCTTTCAAGAAGGGTCCACAAACATCTGAGTGGACTCTCTCCAAGATTGCATGTGCTTTGCTGTCTCGATCATGGAATGTGGATTTCACATACTTCCCCAAGGTACAACCCTTGCAGACATCTTACTGCCTAAGTGATCCTTTAGGATGGCCAGTGGTTATTTGTTGCATAATTTTTAAGGCACCATGAAGCAAATGGCCCAATCTCCTATGCCAAAGTTCACCAACATCACGACTTTGCACATTCTTTGTCTTACTACTTAATGCAGCACAATCTTCCACATCAAGTTTATACAAGTTCTTCACACGAACCCTGATCTGCTTCACCTGTCTAGAAGCTATGTGCCTCAGAAAGGCTTTACCTCTCCTAGAGATTACATCATAGCCATGATCTTCTAAAACTGCTACAGAGATGAGGTTCTTCTTTAGGCCTGGAACAAACATGACATCTTTGAGGCGAAGAGGGGATCCCAAATCCCTCTTAAAGGTTATTGTACCAATCCCAGAAGCACTGCACCTTCCGTCGTCCCCAAGCTCAATATGCATCTGGAGATATTTCTCCTCCAGGTCACTGAAAAACTCTCTACAACCTGTCATGTGGAACGAGGCACCCGAATCCAAGTATCACGCACTCCCCATCACAGTGTTGGTCGTGCATGCGATAAGGGTGAAGTCTAGCTCGAACTATGAAGCCAATGCTTCACCTGTTGCTCCCCTTGAGTTCTTGCTAGAATTTTTGTGTGGACACTTTGTAGCATAGTGCCCAAATTCATGACAATTGAAGCATATTATTTTGGATAAATCCTTCTTCTTGTCCCCTTAGTTGGATTTTGTTTTGGTTTGAGATTTCTTCCCTTTGCCCTTCTTTCCCTTTCCAACCAATGCAAAATTCTCTTCATCCTCTTCCTTGGATGAACTTCCGTCTCTGGTATCTCGCCTGATATCTTCTTGTACCAAATCGGATCACAACCTTTCCCAATTTGGTAAGTTTTTCCTCTCATTCATCGAATCCTGGTAGTTATCCCAGCTTTTGGGAAGGCCTAGAAGAGCTAGACTCACCATGTCCTCTTCTACAACATTCACACCAACCCCTCCAAGCTCATCTCGAACTTGTGTAAACTTGGTGAGATACTGCAGAATAGTATCATTCTTCTCAATCTTAATTTTTTGAAGTTTGTCTTTGAGAGCCAATTTCCTATGGTCACTGCTATTCTCAAATAGCTCTGTCAGTACCTTTCACATTGTGAAGGGAGTTTCTTTCCCATTGAGACAATGTGGTCTCTCGCTCCCTCTAGAATTATTATCCTCACCTTGGTTGCACCTTTCTTCCATTAGGCTAGGTTCTGTGCATTAGATTCCATCAGTTTTGCAACATCTTTCTTGATGTATTCTAGCAAGCCATTGTCTTCAAACACTACCTCCATGCAGTCCATAGAAGCAATGAAATTTGAGTTGCCTTCCAAGGCATACTCCAATCTCAATCCATTGAAGGCCATTCCCCCAACTCTGAAGAGATCCTGCTACAATGAAGCTGCAAATTTGAACCTCCTGAGGAACAACTTCAAAATTCTTGTTCTAATGTTAATCCAGCTCCGATACCATGTGGAAATGTTGTGATAGAATTGCAATTGCTCAAGAAATTTAATCTAAATCAAGAGACACAATTCGACTCTACTTATCTTTGGAAATTAATTCACAATTTAGAACAACATTCGCAAACATGCATCAATCACATACACAAGTACACAAATTTAACTAGGGGAAACCAACTGGTAAAACCCTTGAGCCTGCTTCGATTAATCAGATGAATAGAGAAAGTATTACAATTGCTTGCTCGCTCTGAGCACAACCTACAAGTAAATAACCTTTCTCTCTGCTCAATGAGAAGCACTAACCCAGACTTAGTCAATTTTTGCCTCTGCTTGAGCCCCTATTTCCTTGCGCAAATCTTGAGGAATTAGCCCCCAATTTTTAGGAATTTTACTCCAATTGATTGTGCAATTCCCAAGGTTGGATCTCTGACTGCATGCAACACATGTACACTCAAGACTAGTCTACAACTAATGTTGCACTACCTTGGAATCTCCACCACATTTGGGGAACTCGAATTCTCTGCATGCACTAGCTATTTTTCATTGATTGATCAATTAACTGGATGATCATTGAGTTAGACAATTGTCCCACTACACAACTGACCTCCAACTAGTTCTGTCAATAGTTAGAACTAGTTTAATTGAATACAACTGGAAATAACTGAACTGGATTGCTACAAATTAGCAATCACACATGCATAACTGAACTCCAAGCCCTCTAACTCGAATTTACTGAGCAAACTGAGTGAAAAGAGCCATGTCACCCTAGTTAACTACCTCCAAGTTGTTTGTTGATGTGGAAATTCAAATCTTCTCAATTTGACCAAGGAAAAGTCAAATTGAAACTTTCTTACTACACTTCTTGACACATGCCACTATGAAGTGTCCACTTGGGCCCCTGTTTTAAGCTCATTTACTAATTTTCACTGATGAATTGTTGTACTGGAAGGTGACAAGATGCATTGGATCATATACAGGATTGCAGGTGTGTCTTCGCCTTAGGTTTGGCCTCCCTATATAGGATCTAAGCCCTCCATAGGGTCATGATGGCACTAGTAAGGTGAGCGTTGAGAGCCATGGGCCTCCTCCATAGCAGAGCATTGATTACCATACTATGGGATTCTTCAGCATCACATTATGATTGCTTATGCCCCATTCATGTAGGGATGATTATGCACTAGGACCACAATGCCCAGTCGGCCACATACTTGCACCAAACACTAGGCATTTGATCCAGGGCCCAAATGGGGTTTTGTCTCACCTAGGGAGAAATGGGTGGGCTTGTATCATCATCCTAGCCCTCATTGATGGTGTATTGACATGTTTGATCTAGATGGAGATCCATGAGACCATTCAGTGTGCCCCGCAGCCATTTGGAAGCACCATAGATGTTTTGCTTGGAAACCAAGGAGCCAACCCTTTGAGAGCACATGAGGGACATACACTGGCCTTCCAACGGCCCTTGGCACCATGATTCTATCATTTCGACCTCACTAGGATGGATTATTTTGTACTTTTGAGCTATTTGGTGGGCTTGTCACCAATTAGATGTTATTTTGTACATTAAAGTTGTTTTTAGGGGCTTATTAGGCTAATTTGACTAAATTGAACCCCTTGAGGCTCATATAAATTGAAGAGACTTCATTTGTATTCATCATCATCACTTGGATTTGGGATATATCTTTATAAAGATTTCGGACCTGCAATTTGTGGAATGATTTGGATAATTAAATGCCTTTTGATGTGTGGAATATTTTCGCTATCTCTCTTGGAGCTTCTATTATGCAAATGTGATGGATGGATATACTCTCTTGTTATGTAAGTGCTCTTTTCATGCGAATTTCTTGATAATTATGTCTAATGTATACAATGCTATGCTTTGATTTTGCTTGTGCCCTAAAAATTAATACAAATTTATGAAACACTTGTAATCTTGGCGCGTTGCATATGTTACTCATCTTGGCAAGAAGAACGAATTTTGCGATGGGTAGGTTGTGCACCTTTTACCTTGAAACTCCATCAAGTATTACATATTGAAGTATAAATGTCTAAAGTTGTTCTGAAGTTGCATCCACAAAGAGAGTAGTTGCTTCTTTAGGCCTCTTTGATGAGAGAAGTTCCTAAATCTTAATCATTTTGACTCCAATCTTCCCAATAGCCAAGCACTGGTCCTAGATACTTGGTGATCACATTAACTTCACGAAATATCATTCTTTCGCCTCTTTTCTTTGTCCCCTAAGGATAAGGAGATTTTCTAAGGCTTGGTGCAAAATTTTGGGAGGAGGAACTTTAGAATTCCACCCAGACAAGTTTCTTCATTTACATCTCCTCTAAGCATCCTCTAGTTTTGAATGGATTTCGATGGTGGAATTTCAAATAAAATGATGCCCTAGCTATCACACCAAGAGGGCACCTTGAAGTTGCTTTGACTTGGGAATTTCTTTAAGGTTTTCACATTGTAGTTCATCATTCAAAAGCTTTTCTCTTAAGTATAGGTGATCACTAGATGAGCCTTTACCACGGTATATCCCTCAACCCTTGATCTCTTATAGTATTTCTCTCAAGGGGTTTTTCGTGAAAAGTCACCCTAGCTTCTCCCAAAGCTAACACTTTAATTAAACCTTTACATTGAATGAGTCATCCTTACCTCGCTTTGAACCATAGTATAAACACATCAATCACAAGTGAGGGATTTTGAAAATTTTGATCATAGGCATTCATCATTTTTTAATATTCCTAAACCCAAGGCATCCTTCCCTCAAGCCTTTCTTGGAGAACCCTTCTTTTGCTTCTAAAACAAGCAACCAATTATTTGAGCCTCTCCTTGAATGGGCTTTGGAAGTCACATTGTCCATCAATATTGACCTCATCATTCTAGTGATTTCCCTATACCGGAACTCGTCCCATCGGTGAAAGTCTGTAAAGAGCAAGAAACATTAATTGAGGTGACAGTGGGTCCTTGTGCCATTGTTGCCACTTGATCTAGTAGTAGTCCCTTTGGAACTCCTCCTAGGACCCCTGCTAAATTGAGCACTAATAGTGCCAACTCGAAAAAGAGCCAAATATATCAGGGAAGAGGAGGAAGCATAATACAAATCAAAAAGATCAAGGGTGAACATGACACCGATAGCACACAAAGAGCAAGAATTCCATCGTCATCCACCCATGGTAGTGGATTTGTAGCCACAGGCACAGACATCCCTTTAAGTCGTAGAACAATATCATAACTCCTTAATCAAGGTTGTAGGGATGACGTGGATGCAAAAAAAATCCAGTTAATCTTTGCATGTGGCATACATTCATTGTTCTCTGCTCACCTTATTGGCATGAAATGGTTGCCACCGTCAATGATGCCTCTAATGTATACAAGAGTCCTGGGTCTGAAAAAGCCAAAATCAAAAATGCTTTGGGTAAATTCAAAAATGCTTGGAATGAATAATGGGTATCCATTGTATCTAATGGTTGGACAAATGTAAAAGGAAAGCCATTGATAAGGGTTCTTGGCGTGTTAGCTACCAGTGCATTCTTCTTTCCATCTCATGACTACTCAGATAAGTTCAAAACCGGCATCAACATTGCAAAACCATTAATTCAAACAATTGAAAGTATTGGGCCATACAATGTCATCCAAGTCATTATTGATAATGTTTCTAATTGTAAGGCAACGAGAAAAATCATTGAGGATAGATATCCCAACATATTTTTGTATGGTGTTGGTTCACATAATGAATCTTTTGATGCATGACATTATTAAGTTAAAGGAACGTGAATACAAATGGATTGGTTCATTGTACAAGCAAGGCAAGTACATGATAAAATTTATTACTAATCATAGCAATACCCATGGCCTTTTCTACAATCACTCAAGGTTGGAGCTACTCAAGATTGCAAAGACTAGATTTGCTAGCTATTATATCACCTTCAAGCACCTTTTGAAGGTAAGAGAGGCATTGGCTAGCATGGTATCAAGTAAATCATGGTGGGTATTAAAGGACAGGGCTACAACCACATTTAATAGGGAACATTTTCAAGAGATGGAGGACATCGTTCTTGATGGTTAGTTTTGGGCAACTGTGAAGAATATTTTGCAGTTCACCAAGCCCACACATGATTCGTTTTGGAGATACAAATGTGCAAATGATTGGGGAGGTGTATGAGCAAATGGATAGCATGCTAGGGAAAACCAAATATATTGTTCAGCCAAAAGATCCCATCTTGTATGATCTTAGTCACAAACATGTGGTCAACAAGTGAGATAATCTTAATGTTCCACTCCATGCCTTGGCATATGTCCTTACTCCAAAATACTATACTCCATCTTGGTTGCCCAAACCTACACCTAGGGGTGGGGTTAGGAGAAAACCCCATATCCAAAGGTACAAAATGGGTACATGCTAGCAATAGACAAGTTGGTCCATAACAAGGAGTGTTCTAGATTGCACGGAGAATTAAGCAAATATTTCAGTCAAACTAGAATGTTTGGTTCTTTGCATGCAATCGATGATAGAGACAAATTGGATGTTGTTGAATGGTGGAACATATATGGCTCTCGGGGACCTTTGGCGAAATTGGAAATTAAAGTGCTTGCACAAGTGTTAATACTTTTCTACAGAGAGGTGTTGGAGCACCTATAGCTTCATCCACAATGTCAAAAGAAACTGCCTCAAAGAAAACCAGGCAGAAAGCTTGGTTTATTTAAACTACAACTTGAGGTTGTTGTAACATTATTATCAGTGAGCTATATTCGATAGAACATATATCACTCGACAACAACCCGAAGGAGGATAATTGGGAGGATGCGGCCCTACATTTAGAACAGTTGGACGCAAAACTTTTGGACGATGAGGATGAAGCAGCATCAACATCAATGCCACCCCCATCATCCATTAACAGGGCACAAGTTGCACTATCTTTGTCGCCACCTCCATCAACGGCGTTGCATGGAGATCGTGTATCTTCTTGTTCTAGACATGGTTCGCGACCATTGCAAAGTCAGACTATGCAAGAGGAGACTCCCATTGTTCATAGATCACGAGAAAAGAAATTAAAAGTTTCTCGTGGCAAGAAATTTTAGTAGATAGTAGATTTACTCGTTTTTTCTAGTTTCTACTTTCTAGTACTTTTTACAACTATTGCCTCTTTCATATTTATTATGGTAATTTTTGTAAACAATATATGGCAATTATGAATATGATGCTCCATGAGACGTTTCATTTCATGTTTTATATTCCTTGTTATTGTTTGGTAATGGTTACAAGTACAACTTTAGTGATGACAAATGTTGTATATTGAATTTTGAAACTTTGAATCTTTAAGGTTGATGAGAATTAAGATTTCAAAATTAAGACTTCTGTGATTATTTTTGTGTGTAAAATTGTTTCCAAATCCATCGTATAAGTATTGGTTGTATTGACGTTTCGAACCAACATATGAGAATTAAGATGTTGTAACATGTGGACATGTGGTTGGTGAAGATTATAACTACTAGTTGATTGACATTATATAGTTTAATCCATGTTTTTATGCTTTGTATAACTAATTCGTCATTCTACAAGCTTTTGTTGACATATATGCATAAAATATATAAAAATATATATTATATAAAAAAAGGCTCCCAAAAACACTCCCAACACAGAAGCTTCTGAAAATTGTTGCTCCCACTCTCGCTTCCAAGCAACCTTGGTATGTACGCAAAGAGCCTTGCCTTGTTCTGCTTCTCCCTTGATGCACCACACCATCTCTTGCTAACTATATGGCTATTGAACCAAGCTATCATAGAGGACATCTACAGATCACGCATTCAAGTCACTTGGATCTCACACAAGACGAGTCTAGGCTCCAAGATGTCTTTCTATCTAGAGCACTTTTTGGAGCTACATGATGGCATGGTCATCCACCCGCTCCCCCCCACCCCCTTATACACGCAGACATTGGAAGAACTCGCTCAAGATCTCTTTGGGACAGCTCTAGGTTGCCTCCCATAGACTTCAAATAGAGACAAATCACCATATAACATGATCTAATAGGATCTACTAGGTGTGTAACCTTCAAGAACCAGAGACAGAGATGCACCTGATTTTTCAATGTCCCCTATACAATGAGATTATTAGACATTATAACTACTTCTATATGGACTCAGGAGGCTCCCTCACTACTTTCCTCCAGTATCAAGATCAGAGATGCTTACCCCTCTTCATCAAGGATATTTTCAACCACTGATCTCAACTCCTATACATCATGCCTCGCCTTAGGATGACCAGACTAATTAACTAACACTCCCTTATTGATCCGTTAGGTTGAAGCAACAAATGGCAAGCAAAGTTCAAGAGCACATCGAAGAGTAGAATGGTGAGACCTTAAGTTTCTCCTCAACCTCCCCCTCTAGAGACCACCCAATGCTATCAAGACCTATTCGAAGTGTCTGCTTGTACATCAAGCCACACGTCCTCAAAGCACTAGAACGATCAACCCTAGATGAATCCAAAGTAGAGCACGCCCCGCCCATCAGACTACCTCCCAAATATAAAGGAGTAACCAGAGATCTACTTGGATTTTCCTTGTTCCAGCATCAGATGTTAGGAGTATCCCTTGCTCATACATACATCCCCCCTCCCCCAGGATCGTGCAACCAGGCTCCTTGATAGTTCCAGCTCACTCCCCTCGCCCTCAACCATCAGACTTAGGAGACCTTGACATCATCAACCACATCGTCCTATCTCCCTTTCTCACTCTCTATGTTGACAGGTTCTTAGGTTGGGTTGTTCACCCTTGTAGTCTTGGACAAACTCACTTCGTGTTTTGTATCATTGTTCCTTTGTCACAGTTTATACACATGTTCTGATAATATAGTTATGTAAGTTTATTTCTTCGTATATTTTTGGCATTTTCTAAGAGTTGCACTGCCACTCCCACATTGTATTCATATTGGTTGCACTTTGCAGTCCCACTAACCTACTTCTACGGTCATTTGTTGGACATTAATAAATTCTCTTATGGCTTTTGGCCCTTAGCGTTCCATGTATCACACTAGATTTTACAGTGACACTTTCTTTCTTAGTTATTAGAATTTAGATCTTAGATAGGAGTGGCCCTCGTGCTCCAATAGTGTATTGTTACTATTGTACTTAGTAATCCCATCGACCTATTTGTGGTCACTTGTAACATCCTCTACAAATTGAGGATGAATGGAGCAAAGTAGCCTATCAATCCCCGTAGGCTATAGCCCTCCAAAAAGGGGAAAAACTCCAAAAATTCGCAATGTTGTGAAAGTTTTGGGGCAGCTAGGCAAAGAAACCCAAAATTGCGGCTTGGAGTAAAGTTAACTCAATCATTTTAGAAGAAGAGACCCCTCTAAGAAATCTATAAATATGAGAGGGATGAATTATTTTGGAGCATCATGTGTGGATCATCTCATTTGTTTTGAGCATTAGCTTTGAAGGTTTTAATACCCCTTTCTCTTAGTCAATTTGGTGGTGAAAGATTCCACCCTACTTGACACCTTCCTCTTTTTTCTCTTTGTTTTGGCACAAAAGTACTGTTTTGGCACAAAAGTACTGACTGAAGAAGAGCGAAATTCTTGGTGGATTGTTGTTTGTTTGGGCACAAGAATACTATTGGGGAACAACAAATTTTGTTGGGATTATGATTCCTGGTCTTGGCATAAGAGTTTCTTGTTATTCTGTTTGACACGAAGATATCTTTGAGGAGAAGGCGAAGCTCTGTTTTGGAACAAAAACTCTACTAAAGGGCCAAGCTGAGACTCGTAATCATGAAGGAGGAAGCCTATTACAGCAGTTGCACTTACGAAAAGGGGTTGACACCAAGGGTTTTTTACTATAGTCCGATGTGTTCAGCCCTCACCAATGGTCCGGATTTGAATTTGTATGCAATTAGGGTTACAAAGAATTTGTTTAAAGTCTGTGGAATTTCGTATTTGGTTTTCTTGGACTCTGTGTGGAAGAAAATATGTGTGTATGTTGTGAATTATATCTATACAACTGTTAATAATGACATTTCTGAAGTTGTGAATATTAGAACACTGCAATCATTGGATTGGATGTCGTACTGTTGAATTACATAGTGGGAAAATTCGTATAGCACTGTCATGAGAGTTGTATCATTGCAATCATATTTGGTGAATTGAAGATTTATATTGTGTACCATAATTACAATTTTACAATCTCCATTGTCATTATCTGGTTGCATTGTTATTGAAACCCTAGGGGAAACTAGCAAAATTACCTTAGTACCTTACAATGGTATCAAAGTGCAAGCATCCTACTAGCTTTGTTAGGATATTCCGACACATAGGAAATAGTTAAGTTCAACTTGGTCTAGTATAGAGTTAGGTATAGAGTTAGGTAAAGTGTGTTTCTTTACCGTTGTACATTTTGTAACTTACAATCTGACGGTCACGATATGTAGTGATCCGACAGTTCACTCTCTCCTCGGTATTACCGACACTTGATCCGTGGCTTGACACCCGATTGGTCCATGAGTTCTATTTAAAGCGCATGGAGGGTCATTGTTCAGGTAATCCGTCTATGAGAGAAAGCTTATGTAAATTTTCATTCTTTTATTAATAAATTGCCTGTAGTAGCCACGTTGGCGCAGGTCATGGACTGTTTCCTTCTTTGAGGGTTTTAACCACGTTAAAAATACTGGTGTATTGATTTGAGATCTGGTTGTGAGCGGTGTCCTTTTGGTGTTCTTTCTGAGGTACTTACCCTGTAAATTCCTACATGGTATCAGAGCTATTTGAAGGTCGCGTCCGTTGGTGATCCAAATCTGAAGCCGGTAGAACTGCATGCGGCTGTCGTTTCCTAGATCTACTATTTCTGACTGCTTTCAGGCCGAGAGGACTGCTTTGTTGTGTTCGGAGCATGTGTTCCTGTGAGGAACCCCTTTTGTTTCACGCGAAAAGGATTCCGATAGCCCTATCTGCGTCATTTTTAAGATCTGAAGGTATACAGTCTTTATTTGTAGTTTACTGTTATTTTCTCTCTGCTTATTTCGGTTTCGGTTTATTTAGTTTTTTTTTTAACTGGATCTATACCTTTCATTTCTGCGTATGCTCTTTGCCTTGTGACTCTGTGCGATCTGGGCAAATCAGAAACAGAAAGGAAGGATTTTTTCTCATGCGTATGCTCTTTTCCCTGCACCTTAGTGTGATCTCGGAAAATCATAAACATTGAGAAAAATATTTAGCTTTTTGGCTAAAGCTAACTTTGAGCCACAAGGTTCAATTTTTTTAAAATATTTATTTTTTTGGGTAAAGCTAACTTCGAGCCATAAGGTTCGTTTTTCTTTGCATGTTCGTGTTGGGTTTTGTGTTTTGTGTTTTGTAGGGAAAAAGAGGTTTCTCAAGGCAAGCACGCAACCCCCCCCCCCCCCCCTCTCTCTCTCTCTCTCTCTCTCTCTCAAATTTTTGTATAGATCAATTGGTTCAAAGTTCTTTTAAGAGAGTAGAGGTCTTGGGTTCCAATCTCCATTTTGTGGGGGCGTTTTTTTTTCATTCCCGCACATTCGCGCACTTTGCCGGCGACTTCAACAATTTTTTTTCAAAAAGCCATAACTTCTTCATCCGGAAGCCTTTTCCAGAGCCGTGTTTTTTAAAACAGCCTAATTTTTCGAGATCTATCCATTGGAACACTTACTTTCAGCATCTTCAGCTTCAGTTTTAAAAAAAAAAAAGATGGAGTCCATTGCAAAGTCATTCTTGACAGCACTAACTAGCTTCCACAGGTATCCTACATGGAAGATTTACTTAGAAGTAAAGGTCTCTACAGAATAGCCACGGGCCAAGAGAAGAAACCAAAAGATGAAGATAATGTTGCAAAATGGGAAAATTAGACAAGATCAAGCACGTGGTTTGATAGGGATGTCTATTTCTCCTGATCTTAGATTCCATATTGCAGAACTTGATACTCCTCATGAAGCATTGGAACAAATCACTAAAGTTTTTGAGATTAAAAATGAAATTAGAGCCCATCAACTTGAAAATGAGTTGCTTACATTGGATCCTAATAATTTTTCTTGCATTGAAGATTTCTTGTCCAAATTCAAGACCCTTAGATATCTCTTGGAAGGTGTTAAGGTTAAGAAAGAAGATAGTAACCTTATTTATTCCATCCTTACTAAGTTGGGACCAGCCTACTCTGTATTTGTTTCCACCTTCCATTCTACAAGGGAAGCTTCCATTTGTCAAGGAAAAGACTACAAGGCCCCTTTCTTTGACTCTTTTTGTGATTCTTTAATAAGAGAACAGGAAAAACTCTTACACCTTGGTCTTCTTAATCTTGGAAACTCTTCCAAGAAAGCGTTAGCCGCCCAGCAGCAACCAAATTTAAAGAATCCTAAGAAGTCATATCCTAAAAAAAATGGTCCTAAACCAAACAAGGGTCCTAAGCAAACTCAGTCTCAAAATGAAAGATCATTTCAGCAAAATGATAAGACCAATAAAAACAAATGGAAGAAGACCGATAGACATTGTAACTTTTGTAATCGAGATGGCCACTTAGAATCTAAATGCTTTAAGAAGATGGAAGCCTTGGAAGCCGCAATGAAGAAAAATAACATCCATGTGGAGCATTCTTCTACTTCAACTTCAACTTCATCTTCAGGAATGGCACTTTCTGCATGTCGTTGTCAATCATCTCAGTCTGTTTATGCATTAAATGTATCTTCTTCTTCTCATTCTCATGAGTGGCTCATTGATTCTGGAGCCTCTTATCACATGGCCAAAAACAAAGCCATGTTTTCTTCTTTACATGATTGTAACACCAAAAATATATATGTTGGTGATGATCGATCTCTTAATGTTGTAGGGACTGGAACTGTTCATCTAGACAATGGTCAGTTTAATGATGTATTATGTGTTCCAACCTTATCCAGCAACCTTCTATCTGTATATCAGATAACTCATTCAGGTGAAGGTAAAATGGTTGAATTTTCACCTCATGATGTTGTAATCAAGGATCTAAGAGATCCTAAACAGATTCTAGCTACTGGTATTGCTGATGATTCCACAAGGTTGTATAAGTTTCACAACTTTCGGTCATCAAATCTTCCCTCAGTATTTGTTGCTCATAATGATGAAGTGAGCAAACTTGGGCATGAGCGATTTGGTCACTTAAACTATCGCTCCCTTCAGCATCTATGTAAAGAAAATATGGTGACAGGTCTTCCTATGGTATCTTGCAGAGATGGTGTTTGTTCCGGATGTGTACTCGGAAAACATCATCGGGACAGTTTTGAAAAACGTGCCTCTTGGCATGCCTCAGCCCCTTTACAGCTTGTGCAAAGTGATTTATGTGGTCCACTTCCTGTTGCTTCATTCTCTGGCTGCAAGTATTTCTTAACTTTCATTGATGATTTCTCCAGACGCACTTGGGTATACTTCTTAAAACTCAAGAGCGAAGTATTTAACACATTTTTGGCCTTCAAAGCCTTTGTTGAAAAACAATCTGGACATCAAATTCTTAAGCTAAGAACTGATAATGGTGGAGAATATGTTAAAAACACATTCATTAACTTTTGCACCGAAAATGGAATTCAAATGCAACATACTGTTCCATACACTCCACAACAAAATGGTGTAGCTGAAAGGAAAAATCGCACCTTAAAGGAAATGGCTAATTGTATGCTGCAATCTAAAGGACTCAGTCTTAGTTTTTGGGCCGAAGCAATTAATTGTGCAAATTATATAATAAATCGCACTCCTACTAAGGTTCTAAAGAATATCACTCCAGAAGAAGCTTGGAGTTCCATTAAACCAGATGTAAGTCACTTTCGTATTTTTGGAAGTGAAGCATGGTCCCATATTCCAGATGAAAAGCATAAAGCTTTAGAACCTAAGAGTGAGAAATGTACTTTTGTTGGATATTCTGAAGATGTAAAAGGTTATAGACTTATTCCATTTAAGTCCAAAAATGTTATCATTAGAAGAGATGTAAAATTTGATGAAAATAAATCGGCCTGCGAGCCTAGTCCGGCGGATGTGCCACTTCTTCCTATCTCTTCTACCTTTGAAAACATTTCTTCTTCAGATGATGAAAGTGAGGATGACAATCCTCCCCCACCTTCTCAGGATCCTCAACTTCCAAGATGGGTCCGTGCTACTCCGGATGCAGCAGGTGATCTT
>APFE030987646.1:101585-113040 GCA_000404065.3 Pinus taeda
GTCAAAAATACTGGTGTATTGATTTGAGATCTGGTTGTGAGCGGTGTCCTTTTGGTGTTCTTTCTGAGGAACTTACCCTGAAAATTCCTACAAGCTTGTGAGTGCATGAGCCTTGTATGCTTCCGAAAGATACAAGCAACGTCACTGTAAGAAGAAAGAGGGGAACTAACCATTCAACCATCGGGGATACAGCAAGGCAAGGAGAACACGACCCTAGCATTTTGTTGAACGAATTACTCCATGGACAACATCAAATGAACCAACAATTGCAGCAGCAAGGGCAACGGGAGATTGCACAAGTTTTGGCTCAAGGACAACAACAACTTGCTCAAATAATTACTCATCTCACAGGACAACAAAATGTCATTGCCAACAACAAAACCACCAGTGAAGGTAGTGGTAATCATAATCCTAGTTTGCCTAATAACCGTGCAAACAATAGAAGGAGCAGCCAGCCATTACTTCTCCAATTCACAAACAATCAAGAGATGACAGTCCAAGAAGTAGTGATCCCAATCAACTTCTTAATGAGTATATTCAGGATTATGCAAGATTGGATGAGAACACTCAAGCAACCATGACCTTCAATCAATACAGCAACTTCAGTTATAGGAATAGACCACGGGGGCAGCTTAATGGGGAACTAGCACGCAAGATAAGTAAACTTCTTCTACTGTCATTTGATGGAGCATCTAAGTGTTAAGCAAGAGCTTGGGTGCAGAAACTAGACACCTACTTTAGGCTCGACCTAATGTCAAAAACAGATGCAATCCAATTCGCCACATTACATCTGGAAGGGGAAGCCCATGAGTGGTGGTATCATGGACTAGTTACACTGGGACATGCAAATATTGTTTCTTACCAAGATTTCACTCAATAGTTGATAGACAGAGTCAACCAAAAGCATCCAGACATACATTTCAAGGAATTAGCATTAACAAAACAAACATGATCATTGGAGGAGTTCATTACAAAATTTGAACGAATCGTCGTCAAGGTAACTGATATATCTCAGGAAAGGTTAGTCATGCTCTTTACAAAGGCCTTAGCCAAACCTCTATAGGGTTAGGTCAAGGCTTCCAATCCCACGACACTTCAAGAGGCTATCAAAAAGACTCGAGATATGGTAAATACATCAAGTCTAAGGTTCCACCCAAGCCTATTATTGCCCTGAAGGACAAAGAAAGAAGGCCCTTTCAACATGATGGACCTTGAAGAGACAGGCTAGATTTGGAAACCCGAAGTGAACTTATGAGAAAGAAGTTATGCTTCACATGCAGAGAGCCATGGGAACCAGAACATCACTGCATGGACAAGGGGAAAATTTACCATATAGAAGTAGCTTGTTATGTAATAAATTAAATACATGTAATTAGGGTTAATTTAGAAACAGGGGCACGATCAAAAGATCATGCCCCTTCTCAAAAAGGCACCCAAGGCCATACTTAAGCCAGGGGCCCCCTTTGTAAAACTCATCATTCAGTTTTTATACAATAATATATACATAATTGTATGTTAAACTAAAGTTATTCACTTCATCTGGTATCAGAGCAGGCTCGTCCTCGGCTGGTAAGGTGCATTCATTGTTTTACTACTCTTGGTGCCCCACCGTCAAGCAAATCGTGTCACCGTTGTGTTTCATTGCACGATCGATCATATCACCATTGTATTATGTTGCACCAACTGTGTTCCTCCTTGTGTGTTTCCATTGTGTCGTTCGTTGTGTTCTCAAACCGTTAACCACCACCATTGTGTCGCTCCCTGTGTGCTCACATGTTGTTTTGTACTGTCATCCGCTCTTGTTCTGGATCCCCACAACGCCATTGACTACCATCGCCACACTTTCGTTCCACCTGTGTTTGAATCCCCCAACGCTTTTGCTATCCACTAACAGTTCTACTCGCTGACACATCTCAAACGTCACACCTCGTACACACACTATCCATGTCGTCACGCGTCGTCCAAAAAGCACACCTTCTACATCACGATGTTCGAACATCACCATTTCCCACCTTTCCGCCTATTCATAACCATTCATAACGTTTGAATGTCAATCCTATTTGAATGCATCTCCCCCAATTTTGGTATTTAGTTTAAATTAATAAGTAACTGTTAACTATTATATATTAATTATAATTATTATATAGCATTTAATTAAATATTAAAATATATAGTAATATATATAATTAATAATATAATATAATTAATTAGCTATTATATATAATTATTATAAAGTTATTAATTAATTCTACATTTATAAAAAAAAAAGATTTAGGTTAAGAAAGCGAGTTAAGCTGGATAAAAATACACCACCACACACTTGATCAATGTTGCCAATGTTGATGAGCAACTTTAGGAAAAAATTGATAGAACTAGAGAATACGGCCAAAGGAAATGTTGAGGACATTAAGCAACTCAAGGCTACAATAGAAAGTATGAAGAACCAGCTCCAACAAGATTATGATGGCCTTCGAAGCGACCACACAACCCTTTCAAATAAGGTTAATCAAAATCACACTCAAGAAATAGGGTCGTTGACCTTGATCTGTCAAAAATTTAAATTTAATATCCCAATTGATCTACAACATCAGAATAATGAAGTGACTCAACAACCAGATTTTTCAAATACATCAAATCCATCAAATTCACCTCGTATCCCTGAATCTCCACATACATATTCCATTCCCAATCCACAAAATAGTAACACGATTATCAAAAACTCACCTTATTCAATCATACCTCATTGGACTTGAACCATATCTCCAAAAGGAGCTTAAGCTTCACGACATCACCTTTATAGAAGTAAGAAAGAAAGAAAAAGCTGCAAAAAAGAAGATTGAAAGAATACAGCTGCCAAAAGTTGAAAGAGTATATTCAAGACGAAGGTTTCCCCAACTTCTAACGTGGAGAATACAAAGTACGTTCCACCATAGCTACGTGAAGGAGGAAAAACTAATTTGGAAGTGCAAAGAATAAAAGAGGGTAAGTGCAAATGTTGTGGTGAAAAATGGGATTCTAAACATAAATGTGTTAAAGGAAAAGAGACCAAGAACCTGTATACATGTGAAGCAACCAATGATTCAGACATAGAAGAAGTTGAAGATTCACCACAATTTCCCCATAATCAGACAGTGAAAATATTCCGCAAATATCATTATTAGCCATGACAGGAATATCCCAGCCACAAACCCTGAAGTTAAAAGGACATATCAAAAAGAGAAATCTAATGGTTCTAATAGATACAGGGAGCACTCACAATTTTCTGGACTCAAATATTGCAAAAAGGCTTAACATCTTCACATACCAAATGCCTAATATGAAGGTAATGGTAGCAGATGGAAAGAAAATTGCAAAAGTAGGGAAATGTCATAAGGCCAAATTGCAGATTTAGTACTACAATCTAGAATCTTCGTTTTACACTGTACCATAAGGAGAAGTGGATGTGGTCCTAGGTATCCAATGCCTACAAACCCTAGGCACTTACTCTGCCAGCCATCAAAAGCAATTTATAAAATTCAGATAGGAGGGACAGAAATACAAATTATATGGCTTTCAACCTCCTCAAAATCAAATTGTATCATCCTACCAATTGATGAAGTTGATCCGAAAAGGAGTACCAATGTAGAAAGTGCAATGTCATCAAGTGGAAATGTGGGCTTCAAAATTGGTAAGTGAAGAACCACCTGAAGTTCAAGAATTGATTCAAAAACACAAAAAGGTGTTCCAAGGTGTTCCGATGGTTCTAGCCGAAAAGAAGGATGGATCATTTCGACTATGCGTAGATTATCCTGGGTTGAACAAAATAGAGATTAAGAACAAGTTTATGATTCCCTTTATAGACGAAATGCTAGATGAACTTCATGGAGCCAGATATTTTTCAAAATTGGACTTAAGATCCGGATACCTCCAAACCAGAATAAGGTTAGAAGGCATAGCGAAAGTTGCCTTTCGAACACATGAAGATCATTACAAGTTTAAGGTAATGACTTTTGTGTTAACCAATGCTCCAACAACCTTCTAGGCTACCATGAATGAGGTATTTTGTCCATATCTAATGAAGTTTGTGTCAGTGTTCTTTAATGATATTCTAGTCTATAGTAAAACGTGGAAGGAGCATCTACAACATCTAGAGAAAGTGCTTTCTATATTAGAAGAACATCAGTTTTATGCAAAGATGTCTAAATGCACCTTTGGGAAGGAAGAAGTAGAATACCTCAGACACATAATATCCGAGGAAGGAGTAAAAATAGATCCTAATAAGATCAAGGCTATAAAAGAATGGCCAAAACGCACTAACATCACCAAATTAAGAGGATTCTTAGGGTTGACTGGATACTATTGAAGGTTTATTCGAAACTATGCTCATGTAACCGCACCCTTAACAAACCCTCTAAAGTACTCATTTCAATGGGATGATGAGGCAAAAAAGTGTTTTGAAGACATAAAATAAATTATGTCTAATGCACCTGTATTAGCAACTCCTAACTTTTCAAAGTCGTTTGTAATTGAATGTGACGCTTCAAGTTTTGGAATAAAAACAGCGTTGATGCAGGATGGCCATCCAGTAGCATTTGAAAGCAGGAAACTCAATAAGCAGGAACGTCTAAAGTCTACATACAACAACAAAATGTTCACCATTATGCATGCACTAGCCAAGTGGAGACAATATCTCTTGGGAAGTAAGTTTTTAATACGAACAGGCCATAATAGTCTTCAACACCTCCTTCAGCGAAAAACATTCTCTACATATAATCGCAGAAATGGATCGAAGAAATTGTTGCCTTTGACGTGGAAATATTACATAAGAAAGGGAAAGACAACAAAGTAGCAGATGCTCTATCGAGAAAGGATGAAGAGCCATCATTACTTGCAATCTCAGTCATAGTCGCATAACGGCTTAACGAAATTCGAAGTGAGTATGCAAAAGATCCAGAAACATGTGCTATAATCAATAATCTTGCTCAAAAGTCAAAATTCGAATGGAAAAACGATATTCTTTGGTATAAAGGAAGAATTTACCTCGGCTCAAATTCAAAATTTAAGTTCAAAGTTCTCAAGGAGTCCCATGATTCACTATCAACAGGACATGTAGGTTTCTTTAAAACCTACTATAATGCACGACAATCATTTTTCTGGAAGGGAACGGATAATGATATTCAAAAATATGTAGCACAGTGTCATCAATGCCAGAGAAATAAAAATGAGAACATTATGACCCTCAGACTGCTCCATCCCTTAAAAATTCCAAACCAAAAGTGGGAAGAAATATCAGTGGACTTTATCAAAGGACTACCCATGTCGAATGAAAAAGACAATCCTTGAAGTAGTCAACAAACTCACCAAGTATGCACACTTCATAGGAATAAAGAAATCAGACTCAGCAAAACAAATCGCTAAGATATTTTGCAAGAATGTTTACAAAGTACATGGGTTTCCCAAGGTCATTGTCAGCGATAGAGACGCCAAATTTAAGGGGAATTTCTAGAAGGAATTTTTCACACATATCGAAACATACCTCAACATGAGTTCAACATACCATCCTCAGACAGATGGTCAAATAGAAGTTGTCAATAAATGAGCTCAATGGTTACACTTCACCAAATGGTGGTACAATTCCACTTATCACACTTCAGCGAAAATGATAAAATTTCATGCTTTGTACAGTTATGAGCCTCTTAAATGGAAAGACTTGCCTTTATTGAGACAAAATTTCCAATAGTTAAAAATCAATTAGAAGAAACCCAAAAAGTCTTCCAAGCACTAAAGGAAAATCTAAATATTGCAAGAAATCGTATGAAGTAGGCTGACCAAAATAGAACAAAGAGAGAATTTGAGGTTGGAGAATGGGTATTTTTTAAACTTCAGCCCTACAAGCAATTGCCCTTAAAACAAAAGGAAAAAAATGAATTGGCACCAAAGTTTTATGCGGTGTACTAGATTAACAAAAATATCAGCCAAGTAGCATACAGCTTAAGCCTTCTTGATAAAAGTTGTGTTCACAACGTCTTCCATGTATCTTGCCTTAAAAAACCACTTGGCAAACACCAAGTGGCACAGACAACACTTCCGACATTAGATGATGAAGGGAAGATCATTTTAGAACCAAAAGGAATCATCACCACTAGGGAAAAGGAGTTGTGATCACGAGTAATTAAAGAATCTCATTAAGTGGGAGAACTTTCCAGAAGAAAAAGACTCTCGGGAGATAGAAGCGTTTCGTCAACACCAGTCGTTACATAGGCTAAGGACAAAGCATCATTTCGAGAGGAAGGCACTATTACGTAATAAATTAAATACATGTAACTATGGTTAATTTAGATACAGGGGCATGATCAAAGGATCATGCCCCTTCTCGAAAAGGCACCCAAGGCCATACTTAAGCCAGGGGCCCTCTTTGTAAAACTAATCATTCAATTTTTATACAATTATATATATACATAATTTTTTGTTAAATTGAAGTTATTCACTTCATAGCCTCTGATGATGAGGAAGAAGGAGAAGAGCTCATCTCAAACGTTGAAGAAGAACCACCGCAGCAAGAAGCGAAGGAAGAAGAAAGACCTAGTACTTCCAAGGAAGAACCACTACAAGAAGAAGCGAAAGAAAAGGAAAAAGCCAGAAGAGAGAAGCCTCGTCCACAAGTCAAAATTGCAGCCCTTTCCGGCACACCCAAGTATTACACCTTCAAGGCAAGACAGGTTGTCAAGGGGCAACACATCACAGCACTGATTGATGGGGGAGCTGTGAAAAATCGGTTACCTAATTCATACTGCAGCAAACTGATTATATTTCACCTACTTGTTAAATTAATTGAACAAGTTACTTGCAATTTTCTACGGCAAATACTGAAATACGTACACCGCAACCTACACCACTACGGAAACTAAATACAACACAGGAGAGAAATAAACATCACACACATCTACACAGTTATTTTTGGACAAATGTCCCCGGAAAAACCCAATGCGGGAAAACCGGTGCAACAACTGAGGGTTTTATTATTATGCAATAGTAATTATGAGTACAATTTGTTGGATGCCCAATTGGCTATCCAATACAGAGAGAAAATGGACGAAACAAAATAGTGAGATAATCTCACCCTGTAACTAGAAAATCAGGCTCTAATCTGTTGGGAGTGAGCCTTTGCGTCCCTTCCGCGTCAACCTCTGCGCAGCACTGCATCAACCCCACGCAATCTTTGCGTCACCTCTGCTGGGGACTATGCTGCACTTCCTTCTAACCCTCTGCTAGTTGGAAACTTCAACTCTCAGCCTCCCGAACTCACACCCCACTCGCGGCTTGTGAAACTCGATTTCCTCAGCAAGAATTCGATCTCCCTTCAAGCTCTGCACTGCCACTGCATTAGCTCTACATGGCCCAGTGTCAGCCTCTCTGGATGTCGTTCTTCCCTCTCTACCTTGTACTCTCTGGCCCAGGAAAAACTTCCCTCCGTATACTATCTCTGCCCCTCACTGCAAAAGATCACTTCGAATTCCTCTTCCGGCAACTGTTGTGCTTCAAAACTTCGATCTTCTGATCTCCACTCCATGTGTGTTCCAAATGCCTATCAAGCCTCCTCTTATAATCTTTTTGTTGAGAACCAATGGCCCAGATTAGATTCTAATCAATTGCTCAGATCATTTTGGCTTGATCCTCGTCTTCTTCTAGAAGTTTCACCCACGGTTAGATTAATACCCTTTAATTATTTTAATTTCCTAAGTTTAGACTCACACATCCATTAAAAATAATTAATTATTTTGATAAAATTGACTCCAGGTGGATTTTCCCAAAACGATTATGGGTGTTGTGGAATACATGTGTCCAAGCCTCCCTAGAAATTTTGAGGCTTAGAGCACATCCGATACTACCATAAATCAATACTCCCTCTTAGCAAGGAATGTGCTCTAGGAATGCAACCCGTTGAAGCATCACCATGCTCTATAACATCTCCCTCTGTGTTGTTGATGTCTGACATCACTGCCCACCAACCACAGCAAAAATGTTGCATTTGTACTGTTGTTGACACTACGACTGCCATCACTGCATTTGTATTGCAACTCCCTCTCAAATTTTGCATCTGTGTTGTTGTTGGCACAGCCACTGCCAACACTGCAACCTTCTCCAATTGTTGCTTCTACTGCATCAGCAATGGAAAAGCATCCAAAATTACTGAACTGGTGTTCAGCATGATGCATCTGTTGCTGGAGTTTTGACTGCTGCTAGTCTCTGCGCTGACCCTCTGAAGTCTCTGCGTTGCTACTGACTCTGCTATGTGCCAACTGCACTGCTACCAACTCTAGCTATCCGTTGCTCAGTCTCTGGCACTCCTAGCCATTGCAACTGTCACTCTGACACTCCTTTGCATCAATTGACCCAGTCCATCCTGCTATTCCAGATTTGGGTTGTTGTAGGAAGGTATTGATCCGACAGGTGGACTCCTCAAGGATACTGCCCATCTGCAGTTCTTTCAAACTACAGTTCTATATCACTGCATCTTTGGGCAATCATGGCAAACTCCTCCTCCTCGATCTGTGACGATGCAGCCTGCGGATCATGCTTCTCGTCCTTGTCCTTCTTGAGAGGACACTGTGTAGCGTAGTGACCAAGTTCACCATGCCGGAAGCACTTGATCTTTGAAACATCTTTCTTCTTCTTTCACTGCTCCTGTTGCCCCTTAGATATGAGGGTTGCATTCTCATCCTCCTCCTTTGGCTTCATCACACTGTTGTTGTTGCTACTATCAAGTTTTCACTTGACTAAGTCTCTCCTCATCTCTTCCTACTAAAGAGCGGCCCACATTCCTTCCCAATTCGGCAATCTTTCTCTACCCAGGATGCTCTGGACAAATACTTGCCACTCTTCTGAAACTGAATTCAAGGCCATCCTTACCATCTCGGTAGGCTGAGATGTTGACCCCATAGTTGCCAACTCGTCTCGAGTTTCCCGAAACTTTGTAAGGAATGAATTAATGTGTTCCCCCTTCTGCATCTGCATGGATCTCATCTTCTACTCCAAGTACATCTTTTGTTGCTCAAAAGATCCCTGATATAGCGTGGGCAAGGCATCCCACATCTCCTTGGCAATCCCTTTGCCAGAGATGTGACATACTACATGATCTTTCACTCCGTCTAGGATCATCCGCTTGGCCTTCGCCATCTCTCCCTTGTACTTTTTGAGCGGATCTGGATCCACGAGCTCAGCTACCACACTGTCAACGTAGATCTTGAGAAAATGTTCATCTAGAAGACATGACATCCTTGCCTTCCAGATCACATAGTTGGATGCACCATCCACCCGATCCTAATCTCTTAATCCACTAGCTGCCTTCTCTGCCAATCGACAAAGTCGAATATCCTCCTCTCTCCTTTGCATTGCTGCTGGGATAGCCTATGCACTCCCTGCTGGACTTAGTAGATCTGTTGCCCCTTGCTGCTGCTGAGAAAATGAGAATTCGAATTCCATGGCTAGGAATTTTCTGAGGAAGAAATTCCCTCAAGTGTCTCTCTCTTCAACTAACGTTATTCTACTAGCAACCGTTGCAAAATGTTTGTGCCCCAGCTAAAGATCTACTCCGCAAAGAAAAATACGTTGCTCCCTTCTGCCTCTAGAAATCTTCGATCTCGAGATCGAATTTCTCTGTCAACTCTCTCAAAGAAATTGATTTCTCCTCAAAACTTTGACCTTCTGGTCCAAGGGCTGTGTTGTCTGTTGGGGTTTCGAATTGCTGCCTCTGCAGTAATTTCGAACTCCTCTTCCTTTCTGCTTCTGAGCTCTTCTGCTCACGATCTGTGCTCTGATGCCATGTGAAAATCGGTTCCCTGATTCCTATTGCAATGAACTGATTATATTCTTGTTAAATTAATTGAACATGTTGCTTGCAGTTTTCTACGGCAAATGCTGAAATACATACACTGCAGCCTACACCAAAATAAAACTGTGGAAACTAAATACAGCACAGGAGATAAATAAACATCACACACATCTACACAGTTATTTTTGGACAAATGTTCGCGGAAAAACCCAATGCAGGAAAACCGATGCAACAGCTAAGGGTTTTATTATTATGCAATAGTAATTCTGACTACAATTCGTTGGACACCCAACTGGCTATCCAATACAAAGAAAAATTGTACAAAACGAAATAGTGAGATGATCTCACCCTGTCACTGGAAGATCCGACTCGGATCTGCTAGAAGTGAGCCTTTGTGTCCCATCTGCGTCAACCTCTGCGCAGAACCGCATCAACCCCAAGCAGTCTTTGTGTCACCTCTGCTGGGGACTGCGCTCCTCTTCCTTCTGACTCTCTGCTGGCTGGAAACTTCAACTCACATCTTCCTGGTCTCACACCTCAGCTCCCAGCTTCTGAAACTCTATTTCCTCAGCAGGAATTCTATCTCCTTTCAGGCTCTACACTGCCATTACGTTAACTCTGCATGGCCCAGCGTCAACCTCTCTAGACGTTGTTCTGCCCTCTCTGCCTTGTACTCTCCAACCCAGGAAAACTTCCCTCCAAATACTATTTCTGCCCCTCACTGCAAAAGATCACTTCGAATTCCTCTTCCAACAACTGTTGTGCTTCAAAAATTCGATCTTCTAATCTCCACTCGATGTGTGTTCCAAATGCCCATCAAGCCTCCTTTTATAATCTTTCTGTTGAGAACCAATGGCCCGGATTAGATTCTAATCAATGGCTCAAGTCATTTTGGTTTGATCCTCATCTTCTTCTAGAAGTTTCACCCACAATTAGATTAATACCCTTTAATTATTTTAATTTCCTAAGTTTAGACTTGGGCACCCATTAGAAATAATGAATTATTTTAATAAAATTGTCTCCGAGTAGATTTTCCCAAAACGATTTCTAGGTATTGTGGAATACATGTGTCCAAGCCTCCCCGCAAATTTTGAGGCTTAGAGCACATCCAATGCTACCGGAAATCAACACTACACACAATTCCTTTGATGCAGCACTAATGGCCAAGAGGGGACTTCCCACTGAAGAATTCGAGGGTCTGGATGTGATAGTTGCAGACAAATACTGATCCAAGTGGATATTGGTGGCCACCCACCAAGTCCACTTGGACCCCCACCATTGTTTCTTTCAACTTTTCAGTTTCCTTAATTGTAGCACAATTTACTATTTTTAGTAGTTTTTCAGATCCTAAACTTCCAGAGCCGTTTTGAGGCCCTACACGACGTTTTTTGGGAAAACTGGGAGCAACATGGATCCATGGACTGATGTTGCTTTTCCCAAAGTTGTAGTTCTCGGATAGATCTTTCTAACGAGAAATTGTGCGCGTCAAACAAAGATCGTATGCCAAGATTACGACCCCGAGAAGTTGATGTACCAATTTACCCAAACAGGGCCCACAGTTTGGCATTTCATCTTCTAAGGTTAGGTTTTTGGATGTTTAGGGTTTTCCATTGTTTCTCAACAATAAATAGGCCTTTGAGCCTC
>APFE030987646.1:113994-126111 GCA_000404065.3 Pinus taeda
TATTTTCAGCCGCACCCACTTGGAATTCATTCTAAGATGAAATCAAGGAGTAGTACTACCCTGTCGGAAGCCATGAGGATCAATACATAAGGTGGACCACGCTGCGGCAGGGAAGGGACCAAGACGTGTCGGAGTTTACCAATATTTTCCATATCCTTCGCACAAAGTTGGGTATCAAGTATTCGAAGCAGCATTTGATACTCAAATATTGCGACTGCCTGCACAAGTACATCCAAGGAGAAATAAAATTCCTAAACATCTCCTCGCTCGACACGGCATACCGATATCTCATCAAGGTCGAGAAAAAGTTTAAACAGAAGGAGCGAGACTTTGGATTTGCCTCCGAAGCAAGGGAAAGGTGCCCCCAAACCGCAAAACAAAGGACAAAGCCAAGGCGGGGTGGCCCAAGACAACCTTCCAAAGCTGCAAGCAAAGAACAACGTCGCGAAGACGAAGGACACGGGAAAGTGGTGTGAGTTCCATAAGAGCTCCACTCACAACACAAGTGAGTGTCGGGCCAAGCAGTGATTGGTGGCTGAACTAAAGGTTTCAGAATCAGATGCATGTTTCGACTCTGAGTCAAAACCCGACAACAGGAATGACAAAGGGAAGCAGATTATCGATGCGGAGCCCAACACCACTATTACCACCACGAAGATCCAGAGGAGAAGGAGCGTCTCTTCTACTCCCAGATGTGGGTAAAGGGCTCCCCGCTACAGTTCATTGTCGAACGCGAGAGCCAAAAGAACCTCATTTCAGCAGAGGTCGTGAAGCGGCTAGGCTTACCAACCATAGCACATCCACAACCGTACACCATCGGGTGGCTTCACCAAGGACGGGATCTTCGCGTGAGCCAACAGTGTCGCCTTCCATACAACATCAAGCCCTTCACGGATGAGGTATTGTGTGACATTGCTCCCCTTGAAGTTTGTGATGTATTATTAGGACAACCATACTTGTGGAAGCGACATGCTATGTATGAATCAAGGCCTCGTGCTGTCATTGTTACTTTGGGAAATAAATTGTACAGGATACCGGAGGTAGCACCGCCTACCGCCATCTCTTTGGTTACTGCAAAACAATGCAGTAAGCTCATTTCCAAAACCGGGAAATTTGTTTTCCTAATAATACGCCCTCAAGGAAAGAAGAAGATGGTGGCCACGACCTCCAGACAGGGCCTCTCCACACAACAACTACAGATGACATGGTCGTGGAGGAGTACGAGGACATCTTCATCTCCCCGCAGGGGTTCCCCTACACTGTCAGGTCAAGCACTCCATCGATCTGACCTCAGGTGCACCGCTGCCCAATGGACCAATCTATCTGGAGAACGCTGAAATCAAGAGGCAGATACAAGAGCTGCTGCAGAAAGGTCACATTCGTCCGAGTTCATCGCCCTATGGGAGCCCGATCGTGTTGATACAGAAGAAGGATGGGACTTGGAGACTCTGTATTGACTATCGGGCACTGAACAAGATCACTATCCGTAATAGGTACCAGATCCCACGGATTTATGACCTCCTGGACCTACTGAAGGGGGGAAAATATTTTAGCAAGATCGATTTGAAGTCAGGATATCACCAAGTGCCAATCAAACCCTCCGATGTGTGGACGATTGCCTTCAAAGCCAAGGACGACCTTTTCAAATGGTTGGTTATGCCTTTCGGATTGACGAATGCTCCTACAACCTTCATGAGGCTAATGGACGACACCTTGCAGTGATTCACCAACTCATTTGTAGTGGTATACTTGGATGACATCCTGATCTTCAGCCAGAGTTGGGAAGAGCACCTCCAACACATCCGACAGGTTCTTCAAACACTGTGGCAACACAAGTTATGTGCCAATTTGGAGAAATGCACTTTCGGCATGACCCAGGTTCAGTATCTGGGATACATTATTGATGAACAGGGGGTGCATGTGGATCCAGCCAAGATCCAAGTCATTCAGGATTGGCCATCTCCATCCACTCTGACAGAGAGCTCCACAGCTTTCTAGGTCTTGCCAACTTCTACCACAGGTTCGTGTTGGGATTTTCTCATATCACTTGGCCCTTGAGTCAAGTCACCAAGGGAGGAGCGAAAGCAAAATTCTTTTGGTCTGAATCCCAACAAAAAGCATTCACAGAGTTGAAAGATCGCCTCTGCTCGGCACTAGTGCTCGCATTACCAGACTTGCAACAACCATTTGAGGTCGAGACAGATGCCTCTGACTATGTTATTGAGGCAGTCCTTACTCAACGTGGGCATCCAGTGGCATATCACAGTGAGACACTTTCAGACATTGTCCGGAAGTATCCCACTTATGACAAAGAGATGTATTCCATTGTGCAAGCCTGCCGACAATGGAAGCATTACATTTTGGGGAAAGAAACGGTCATCCACACAGACTACCAACCCCTGCAGTTCATACAGGCCCAAGGGAAATTGCAGAATGATTGCCATCAGAAGTGGTCTACATACCTGCAACAGTTCCATTTGAATATCAAGTATAAAAAGGGCAGCACCAATAATGTTGCAGATTGCAGTCGACCACCGATCATGGCATTAACCACCATGCTCAACTCTTGTGGGCACGAGACTTCTGATTGGCCACTTCTCTACAAAAGCAACCCAGAATTCGGCCACAGATACCAAACACTCTTGGAGGGTAAGCATGTTCCAGATTTTCACCTCCAGGATGCCCTGTTATGCCACCTGGGTCACCTTTGTGTTCCTTCAAGCGAGCGTGCCAAAATGATTTGGGAAGCACACTACAGTGGAGCTGTTGGGCATTTCAGGGTCGAGAAAACGATGGCAGTAATACAGACGTATTTCTATTGGCCGAATCTTCGACAAAATGTCAGGAAGTACATCAGATCATGCACTCCCTGTGCCATTGCCAAACCGACCATCAAGAAGCAAGGCCTCTATACCCCGCTTCCTACCCCTAGGCGACCTTGGGAATCCATCTCCATGGATTACAGGTCAGGCCTTCCTTCCACTAAGCATGGAAACCACTGTGTTTTTGTGGTCGTCGACAGGTTCTCGAAGAGGGCCATTATGGCGGCCTGCAAGAAGAATATCACAGCAGAAGCCACCGTTAAACTCTTCTTTGAACGAGTGTGGGTACACTTTGGGATCCCACAGTCATCATCTCAGATCGGGACAGCGGGTTCCTCAATACATTTTGGTCCAGTCTCTAGTTGATGTTGGACACCAAACTCACTAAGTCCACAGCCTTCCATCCTCAAACTGATGGCCAGACAAAGGTTGTCAATAGGATGATCGTACACAATCTGCGCATGTACAACTCAAAGCATCCACGCACATGGGACGAAAGCCTCCCCTATGTTCAGCACAGCTACAACCGGGCTCTCCACAGCTCGACTGGCCACAGCCCATTTCAAGTGGGCTTGGGATTCCAGCCACTATGTCACATTGATGTGGCCATGCCATTTGCAGCTACTCACGCAGATTCGGCTCATGTCCAGTCTGAAACAAATAAGGCAAACAACTTCATTGAGCACATCCAACATATTCGCCAGCAGGTCCATGACATTTTGGAGAAATCAAATGCCAAGTACAAGCAGCAACATGATCAACATCGAGTGCCACACGAGTGTCAGGTGGGCGACAAAGTCGGGTTGCATTTGCAAAATGAATGCCTTACCGGAGCCTATCGGAAACTTAGACCACTCAGATATGGTCCTTACACCATTACCAAGGTTGTGGGAGACAATGCATTTGAGCTCGACATTCCCCCATTCCTTGGCCTGCACCCAGTGTTCAATGTGGACCGCCTTCAGCCATACTTTCCACCATTACTAGACACATCCAACATTGCAGAACAGCTCACACCCACATAGTTAAATCCAGATTGCATGGAACAAGCTGCAACTAATTAGATCATGGACGCATAGATTAAGCACACTCGCTAACAGAATATCCAACTGTATCGAGTTGTCAAAGCAAGCCAACTCCTTCACCAAGGCAAGTGGCTCACCAGGGACCAAGTTCAGCAGAAGTTTTCTCATCTCATGGAGGAACTCAACGCAATGGGGACCATTGCTTCCTAAGGGGGGAGGAATGATCCAGGTGGATATTGGTGGCCACTCGCCAAGTCCACTTGGATCAGATACAATTTGGATTGCACCTGAATGATACCAAATTTGAGCATAACACTCAGTAACTATACTTTTACTATTGATTTTTATGTTATAGATCTTGCTGACCTTAATATGGTATTAAGGGTCCAATGGTCGTATTCATTGGGAAAATACACGATGGACTACCAAGCACAAGAAATGTAGTTTAAGGCCCCTAATGGCAACAGAGTTGTTTTGAGGGGATGGCAAATGGAAGCCCACGGATTGTGTCAGCCAGAAGAACGAAGGCCTTATTCAAGGACGGGAATATAGCATATGCCACGGAATGCAGGATTATAAGCAAAGTAACCACTAATGATGACAAACCATAGTACTCAGCAGATATCCAACAAGTGCTAGACAAACATGCTCAGGTGTTTGGTGACATTCCTCCAAGATTGCCTCCCATGAGGGGATTTGAGCATACTATAGAATTGGAAGGAGCTAAACTCATAATCACAACACCATACCAACATCCGAAGAAGTTCAAGTACCCTATCCCCAAAATCGATCAACTAATGGATGAACTTCATGGAGCAATTTACTTTTCAAAGATTGATTTACTATCAAGGTACCACCAAATCCGAGTTCGAGAGGAAGACGTGTCGGAAACAACATTTTGATGCCATTATAGGTACTTTGAATTTTTCATCATGCCATTTGGGTTAAACAACGCCCCTGCCACTTTCCAATCCTGTATGAACAGTGTCTTCAGAAAAAATCTAAGTCTTTATTCGTATTCTTTGACTACTTTCTCATTTACAGCAAAACATGGGATGATCATTTGGGGAATTTGGATAATATTTTGAGCATTATGTAGGAGTTGTCTCTCTATGCCAAAGCATCACAGTGTAAGTTTGGGTTGAAAAGATTCTTTATTTAGGACACATGTCAATGCAAAGGGAGTACAAGTTCATCAAGAAAAGATTCATGCAATATTGGATTGGCCCACACCCAAGAACCTGATAGAATTACAAGGATTCTTCGGAATACGCAGTTATTACCGACAGCTTGTCAAAGGTTTTTCTCAACTAAGCGCACCCTTGACAGATTTAAATAAAAAGGGGGCATTCAGATGGACAAACGAATCTGACAAGACATTTAACAAGCACAAAGAAGTGATGAACTCATGTCCTGTGTTGGCCCTCCCTGACTTTAGTCAGCCATTTATATTGGAATGTGATGCATCAAGAGAAGGCATAGGGGTCATCTTAATGCAAAAGGGTTACCTTATCACATTCAAAAGGCGGAAGCTTCAGGACATAGAGAAGCTTTATTCCATATACGACAAGGAGATGTTGGCTATCACGCATGTGTTGGCAAAGTTTAGGCAATATTTGGTAGGAAACAAGTTCATAGTCAAGACAAATCACAACAACCTCCGTCATTTCGTGGGACAAAAAGCCCTAAACGAGCAGCAACAAAAATGGGTGAGCAAGATTATTGAGTATGTGAAGCGAAAGAAGAATGTGTTGGCTGATGCACTTTCTAGGAAACCAACAACATGTGCCCTCATAGAACTCACTGAAGGTTGGAAGGCTCACCTCTTAGTAGAGTATGCTAAGAACCAATTTGCTTGTGATATTAACGACCGGATCATCCAAGACGACAGGTACAAACTAGCTAATGGGGTTATTTATTATAAGGATAGAATATACTTGGTTCCCAAGTTCGTGCTCAAGGAGAAGATTTTGAAGATCACCAATGACATTCCATCAGCTGGACATCGAGGTTTTTTCAAGACGTACCGACAAATTCAGGAATGATTTTCTTGGAAGGGTTTAAAGAAAGATGTGACAAAATATGTCAAGGAATGCATGACATGCCAACAGAATAAGGTTGAGCATACACATCCTACAGGTCTTCTCCAACCTCTACCTATTCCCAAACAAAAATGGGAGAGCATCTCAATGAACTTCATTACAGGATTGCCCAAAGCGCAAGGTAAAGATTGCATTTACACCGTGGTGGACCGGTTGACCAAGTTTGCACATTTCTTTGCAATACCATATGATTATTCGGCCAAACAAGTAGCGGAAATGTTTTTCCAATAAGTCTTTAGACTGCACGGGCTGCCAAAGAATATAGTTAGCGATAGCAACAGCAGGTTTATGGGTGCATTTTGTCAGGAAGTCTTTAGGTTGGTGGGGACTGAATTAACCCCTAGTATCATTCGCGGACAAATGGTCAGATAGAAATTGTGAATAAGTGGATTGAAGGGTACCTACACAACTATGTGACAGGTCAGCAGAAAGTATGGATCAAATGGTTGTACCTTGGGGAGCATTGCTACAACACCACTAACCACTTATCCATTGGGATGTCACCATTTAGAGCTCTATATGCGTATGATGCACCATCCTTTATCCACAGGATTTTTGGAGACAATAAGGTGCCTATTGCTAAGGATTGGATACAAGAAAGTTAGGACATTCTAGAGTACTCAAGGAAAACATGCAAGTTGCTCAGAATCGACAGAAGTTGTATGCAGATCAGCATCGAACAGAACACATCTTTGAGGCAGGAGACCTCGTCTTCTTGAGATTACAACCCTATCGACAATCTATCCTTAAGAAGAGTGGCCTTGAAAAGTTGAACCCTAGGTTTTATAGGTTGTACAAAGTCCTCAAGAAGGTTGGCGAAGTCGCATATGAGTTAGAACTTTCGAGAGACAGCAAAATCCATACTGTATTTCATGTGTCATGCCTCTAGAAGGTCATGGGGCAGCAAGTTACCACATTTGTCGACTGTCGGCCTTTTAGACGAAGAAGGGCAACTAGAGTTAATTCCAAAGACGATCATAGTCGTGCAGGAAAAGAAGTTAACAAGAAGAGTAATTCCAAAATACCTTATCAAGTAGAAGAATTTGCTAGAGGAGGATACGACATGGGAAGGGGAATGTACTTTGCAGCACCTAAATTTGCAATTGCTTGAGGGAAAGCAACTTCAGGCAGGGGGGACTGTAACGTCCTCTATGAATTAAGGAGGAATGGGACAAAGTGGCCTATCAATCCCCATAGGCTATAGTCCTCCAAAAAGGGGAAGAACTCCAAAAAAACCCCACTATTGGGCAAGTTTTGGGGCAGCTGGCCGAAGAAACCCCAAATTGGGGCTTGGAGTAAAGTTTACTCAATCATTTTAGAAGAAGAGACCCCTCCAAGAAATCTAAAAATATGAGAGAGATGAATTCATTTTTGAGCATCAAGTGTGGATCATCTTATTTGGTTTGAGCATTAGCTCTGAGGGTTTTAAGACCCCTTTTTCTTTGTCAATTTCGGTGGTGAATGATTCCACCCTAGTGGACACCTTCCTCTCTTTTCTCTCTGTTTTGGCACAGAAGTACTGTCTGAAGAAGAGCAAAATTCTTGGTGGATTGCTCTTTGTTTGGGCACAGGTATACTATTGGTGAGCAGCGAATTCTGTTGGGATTATAATTCTTGGTCTTGGCACAAGGGTTTCCTGTTATTCTGTTTGACACGGAGATATCTTTGAGGAGACAGCAAAGCTTTGTTTTGGCACAAAAACTCTACTGAAGGGACAATGAGGTCTTGATCTTGAGCACAAGGATTCGTCTAAGGGACCGTGAGGCCCTCTATTATGTTCTGGGCATTGATCTGTGGCAGAAATAGAAAAGAAGCAGCTGGAAAGGCAGTGATTTGAGTAGTCTCAAAGGAAGTCTTTCCTGTAGGTAGAAATTTGGCTTTCTGAGGGTAACCAAGGTTTTTTGCAGGACCAAACCCTTGTTCTGTAACAAGGATTATCTGTCCAACAAAAGTTTACAGTGATTTAAACCCAACTTTGAAGAACTGAAGCGAGCAGCCAAGCCGAGACTCATAAGCATGAAGGAGGAAGCCTATTACAGCAGCCGCGATAGAGAAAAGAGTTTAGGAACAACAGCGAGGGTTTCTGTCTGTAGTCTGGTGTGTTCGGCCCTCACCAGTGGTCCAGATTTGAATCTGTATGCAGTTAAGGTTACAAAGAATTTGTTTAAAGTCTATGGAATTTCGTATTTGATTTTCTTGGACTCTGTGTGGTAGCTAATACGTGTGGAGGTTGTGAACTATATCTATACAACTGTTAACAATTACATTTCTGAAGTTGTGAATATCGGAACACTGCAATCATTGGATTGGATGTCATACTTTTGAATTACATTGTGGAAAAATTCCTATAGCACTGTTATCAGAGTAGTATCATTGCAATCATATTTGGTGAATTGAAGATTTATATTGTGTACCATAATTACAGTATTACGATCTACATTGCCATTATCTGGTTTCATTGTTATTGAAACCCTAGGGGAAACTAGGGCAAAATTACCCTAGTACCTTACATCACTTGCCGGACATGCTGGACATTGATAAAATTATCATACCTTATCCAACCGCCACATTAATGATAGACCTAATGTCTTTCAAGTTTCAGCAAAGACACATAATGTCCACTAAGTCAAGATTATAATAAATACATATTGGAGCATTGATTACACCAACACCAAATAAAGTTGATAATGTCAGTTCCTCCAATGGATCTTGTTGACTTTCGATTAATATTTCTATTTGTATGGTTAGTAGTAGATGCAAGATCTTTATATCTCCAATATTATATGTACATTACATTGGTTGTGGAACAAACTCGATGAAACTCTGTCACAAAATAAGTCATGAGAAAATAGATGTTTGCTTCTACAGGAACCAATATGTCAAAGTGAGGTGTCATGTACTGCTATTTAGCAGCTACCATGATAAAATAAGGGCAAGTATGGTATTTACACAGCCAACAATATAAAACTATAGGCTATCCTCTCTCACATTTGAGAAAATATAATGACTATACATAACATAAGATACACTGGAAACCATAACGATATTCGCCAAAACAACTAAAATTGGTAAGACATTCCAACTGCTTGTCATGTAATCAGAAATTGAACCTGCGTTTGGTAGAGGATGGTGAATCAGCTTTCCGCTCAGATACTTCAACATAATTGGCATCATGATCAGGTATTCCATCGTTATATTTGGCTTCCCTTCCTTGAAGATCAGATTGTTCATCTTCTTGATACTCTCTTTGATGGTCAGATTGACTTTCAATTACAACACTAGTATCACACTCAATGACAGAACCTACAGCTTCCAGACAAGGGCAACTTCCTCTAGGCAGTAGATAAAGTCCTCTTCCTGTCCTTTTAAGCTTTAACGATTTAAACAACTTCTTAAGAAGTTTCAAGAAATCTTTGTTGGAGAGTTCTTCGATGTCTATCGCTTGTCCATCATCAATCATTTTCAGTAGCTGCAAACATGAAGAACAAACTCAGTTTTTCCATCAAACCAAATAAAACTGCAGTGTTGCTATAGTTTACATATTTTTGAAAAGAGTGCTTTTAGTTGCCAACAGTTCAAAATAAAGACCCTGGCAAACCAAAACATGTTCTTTGAGGAAAGTATGCAGCACAGAGCATTTGCTGGCTCCATTAGATATAAAATCAGATCAAAATGAAAACATACATGGCCAGAACCTATATAATAATATAATTTCTCTGATTGAAGATTGCTAAGGTTTTGAATTACCAACAATCAGCTTGCAACTGTTCAAAACCAACTTCACTGGATAAGAGAGAGAGATTTCAACTTTCAACACCCAAAATACTTGATCTAACAATATAAAATACATTAATTGAAAATTCCGATAATAACTTCACAAATAAATTTCAACGATGTGAAAAATCTCCAAGCCTAGATGGCTAAAGTCCTTATGATCTTGATCAACCAAATAATTAATTGTTGTATTTAAATAATGCAAAAATAAATTTCAGACCATAGAATTAACCACACAATCAGTGGAAATTAAATACCATAAGCATAAAATCAATTTCACACAAATACAGGTAATTACTCCTTCAAAAATCAGCTTTTCATTCCTTCGAAAAACTTACAAAGAAACATCCACACACTGCTCAAAAAACAACACTGCACAGTTGCCAAACTCACCCTGAACTTGATTGGAACAAGTGCCTCAGAAGTATGGCCTGCTGTATGGTTGTGCGGCCAACTACATATGCTAACCAGCCTCTGTCTTTACTACTGCATAGATCCATACGATCCTATCCATATAACTATACAGATCCATGTGCCACCCAAAAACGCCTCTTTCCTGGCTGACTGCACTCTCTCTTGCTCTTAATTGATCAACCCACTAAACTACTCAACTGTGCCGCAGGACTCTACCTCGACCTATTTTTATACTTTTAGCTAAGCATCTATTTTTTAATTACTCCCAGTCTAAGTCATGCATTGTTAAACCTTGTGGTAGCTTTGAAGGTCTTCTAAATAGGCTTGGTGTCTTAGCATGTGGAAGATGATATATTGCCTCTTTAGGTGCTTGCTTGGTGAAGTAACTTATCTATACCTTCTTTCCCAAGTCTAAATTAGGAAAAGTACAATAATTAAAGTCAATTAATTATTGTGGACTATTAAGTCAATTTTTAAGGATAAATAATGAAATTATTTAAGTGATTTTAGAATTGATCTCTGTTTTGACCCGTTTTGACAAGAGCAGACTGAGTTTGACTGGGCTGCAACTAGCCACAAGACTTTGACCGCTGCTGGCTGCAGAGTGTCGAATGCAGTTGGCCATAGGGTGTTGAACGGAGGGCCACAGGGCGTTGACTGCATAGCTGCAGGGCATTGACTGCATACATTGACTAGCGAATTTGACCAGAGCAAAGTTTGACCAGAGTTGACTGGTTTTGACCAGTGCTATTTTGTTGTTGATTTTGACCAGATTTGACTGGTATATTGACTTGGACATTGGCACATATTTCTAGACAAATTGGATTTATAAACCTTGCTAAAGAATAATTTCTCCTAAAAGAAAAGTTCTTCGGTTCACCATTTTTCTCCCAAGGTTGAGTTTCCCGGGGTAAAATTATTGTCTCTATTATGCATGGTTGTCTTCATATGATCATTATTGTTTCTGCTGCATTAATTGTTGAGATTTTCAGTGTATAATTGCTCAATGATATCAGTGGCATGACATAAATTGTTTATCATTAGGTAGTAATTATCAGATCAGAGAATTGGTTTCTACTACACATCTTGTAGAAAAAACCCACACTACATAGGTTTGGTGTCTTAGCATGTCGTAGATGATTTATTGCCTCTTTAGGTGCTTGCTTGTTGGAATAAGTGATTTTTATCTTCTTTCCTCAGTCTAACTTAGGAAAGTACAATAATTAAAGTCAATTAATTATTGTTGAGTATTACGTCAATTTTTCAGGATAAATTATGAAATTATTTAAGTGATTTAGAATTGATCTCCTAGATTTTCTAGAAGGGAGATTAGGGTTAGGGATTTGGGCTTGATGAAGATTATAAAATAAGCCTAAGGGAGAGGTGAAGACACAAGTGAAGAATGCGATTTTTCTCTAGAGTGAGTGGCTCAACTAGACCGTAGCGCAAAGGAAGAAGAGTGCAAGTGGATTCAAGAGCATTTCTAGGAGGCCAAATTGTTGTCAAGTTCAATGACGAATTGTTGAAGTGAGGAGGAGGTTTATTTGCCAAGGGCGAATTTCCTGAGGTGTAGAGGTTGTTCAAGGGGAAGGCACGACGTTGAGTTGTTGGTGAATACACGGGTTGAATTCTCTAGGCCGAATTTCTTCAAAGGCCGATTTCCAGTGGGACGAAATTCCTAGGGTCGACTTCTTCCAATGGTGTTGAGTTGTAGGTTCCAGTCAATACGTATTTCGTTTTAATTTCCCTGTGGATTGAAACCCTTATTTTCCTAAGAATAATTAAAGAAAGAGAATTGTTGTGGGTGTTTATCTGTTGTAATGTCTAATTAATCTCTCTATTTTTTATTTCATCTAATATATCAAAGTTGCAAACATCAGCATTGAGATCAAATCAGCAAGGGTCTGAAAAACCAAAAAATCGTAAGAATCATGAAAATATCGGTAAAAAACGGCAAAATTAAGATACTAGAAAAATATC
>APFE030987649.1:0-106558 GCA_000404065.3 Pinus taeda
ACCCAACAATGATCTTGTATCCTACTTAAATAAACCTACAACTCTCAAAGAAGAATCCACATCCACACTTATTGCTTTAATTTTCTTTTAATTCTTAAAGAACAATGCCTTGGTTTGATAGCCAATTTATGACACAGTCATTCACTCGATTTATAACTTTGCTGAACAAGTTGGCTCGTGATGAGACCCCTTTCCTCTTGATTGTAACAATCTTGAGTCATTGCCCTGTTGTGTTATACAGTATTTGGCAAAGTCAGCAAGTTATAATGTCTGTGATTATGATAAGCCGGCTCGTGATGAGACCTCTCATTCTTCAAGATGAAGTGTATGCTTGGATTGTTCCTCTTAAAGTTGTGATTTCCTTAGTAGGGAGGAAGTCATTGTTTTCTTTAGATAGCTATGGATGACAATGATAGAGTTTTTGGAAGTAGTTGTTCTACATAGAATCTTTATTTTGTTATTGATACCTTTCATTGCACTGATATAAAACAATTTCTTCACTAAAGGTTGTTTTCATCAAAATTTATGAAGTTGAAACTAGTGTCATATCTAGGTTAGAGTCTTTAACTGTAATTTTCAATAATAAAGATCAATTTTCCAAAAGATTTGCCATTTATACAAGAGAAAACTCAAAATCTGAAAGAGAGTTAGTGTCTTTTTCGTAAATGCCTAATGTAACCATTCACATCTGGTTTTATTATGAAAAGAAAAGTATTACTCTACAAAAATAGAAGAATAATCTTCTATGGAAAATATTTCTTAAGAATATGTCTGTTGACAGGCAAAGAATCTCTTTTATCTGCTAAATCCTGTAATGCAAATGTTGACGGACCTAAGACTTCTATAATTTGAAAAGGACCAAGCCACATTCTTTGAAATTTTGTATGCTTCCCCTTTTCTTCATGTGCCTTTTCCCATTTTAAAACTAACTCTCCCATCTGAAAATCTTTTCTGGTCATTATGTTTGAATAAAAAGAGGATCTTACTAGCGCTTGATGATGAGCATGCGTTTTCTTAGCTTGTTCTCGTTGTTCTTCTAATTTGATTATTTTCATTTGTCTTAGGTGTAATGAGGAAGTTGGTACTTCATCAATGTATTGAACTAGAGACAAAGAGGGAATTGCTAAGTGAGTCGGAAGAACCACTTCTTTCCCATAAACTAAATTAAAGGGAGAAGTGCCTATGGAAGCTTTTTTGGTTATTCGGTCTGCCCACAAAGCGTATATTAAGGATTTATGCCAATTTTTATGATTTTGGTATACTGTTCTTTTGATAATCCTGATTAGGTTTTTATTTGTAGACTCGGCTAACCCGTTGCCCTGTGGATAATAATTGGCTGAATATTTGAGTTTGAATCCCCTTTTAAGTGCAAATTCAGTCATTGCATTTCCAGAAAAGTATGATGCATTATCGAACATTAAAGCAGAAGGCAATCCAAACCTGGTGATTATAATTTGATCTATGAACTCAATGATATTTTCAGCATCAGCCGTCTTGAGTGGAACTGCTTCTATCCACTTAGTAAAATAATATGTTGCTGTAAGGATATATCTATGCTGCTTGGAAGAGTGAGGAACGACTTCACCTATTATGTCCAATCCTCACTGATTAAAGGGTTGCTCGATGTTAACTGGTTATAGTGGTAAGGATGGCTTCTTTTTTCTCCCAGCAGTAGTTTGGCAGACTTGACATTTCCTCACGTAACTATGCGAGTCTTTGAATAACGTGGGCCAGTAATACCCTGCGCGCAAGATTTTATGTGCAGTAGCATCTCCAGCATAGTGTCCGCCTGTTGGCCCATCGTGGAGTTCCTGCAAAACCTTTTCAGCTTCATATTTCTCAAGACATCTAAGGAGAACAGAATCATAATTCATTCTAAACAGAATATCATTTATGAGCTGATATTGTTTGGCTTTCAACCTTAGTGTTATTTCCTTAGTATGATCGAGGTGTGAAGGAGCATATCCATTCTTAAGATAATAAATGATATCAACGTTAATGACTCTTCATCGTTAGGCTTACCTCGCACATTTGTACCTCTACAGATGGAATTTCAAAAATTTGCGATGCTCCAGCCAGCATTTTGCAAAAGCCTTGACCTCTTATAATGTTTGTTGGTTTAATTTCTATGTCATTTTCTTGTAAGACAGTTACCCAATTGGCCCTCTTCTCACCCACATCCTTTTGTACTAGAAGATTCCTTACTGCTGGAAATGGTACTATAATTTTAGTATCGGTTTTGAGTAGAAAAGGTCTAAAGTATTTGATTGCTTTGAAAATAGCATAAGCTTGTTTCTCCACATCTGAGTAATTTAATTCAGCACCCTACAAATTTGAACTGAAAAAAGAAATTGGTGCTTCCTCCTTTTCTTGATTCATTTGAGTGAGTATCGCAACATATGACTTATCTGAGGCAAATGTGTATAAAATAAAAGGCTCTGAAAAATTTGGAGTTGCTAAAGATGGAGCATTAATAATAGCTTGTTTTATCAGGTTGAACGCTTCATGTTCATCTTGGCCCCATTTAAAATTAGAGTTCTTTTTTATCATGGTTTGTAAAGGAGATACGATTCGTGAAAAATCTAGAACAAATCTCTTTACAAAATTGATTTGACCAAGGAAATATTGCATGGATTTTTTGTTATGAGGTAGGGATATTTCAGAAATTTCTTTGATTCTGTCAAAATCGATGTGAATTCTAGATTTTGACACTATGAATCCTAGAAGTTTCCCTCCACTTAATGCGAAAAAATATTTCTTTGGGTTAAGTGAAATTCCGTACCTTAAACATCGTTGGAAGATTTGTTTCAAGTCTTTGAGATGGTCGCCTCGTTTACTGGAGTACACGGTTATATCATCCAAATAAATTACTACAGATTTATTGACTAAACCTTTAAATGCAATGTCCATGGCTCTCTGGAATGTGGCACCAGCATTAATCAAACCAAACAACATCTTTCGATATGCATATGTGCCCCATTTAGTTCTGAATGTGATCTTCAATTGATCATCAGGATGTACCAGAACTTGATTGTATCCTAAAAATCCATCCAAGAAAGACATTAATTCTGAGCCCACCACTACCTGCAATATCTGCTCCATAGGTGGTAAGGGAAAATTGTCTTTTTGACAGGCTTTGTTAAGATTGCGAAAGTCAATACAAATTCTAATATCTCCGTTTTTCTTTATAACAGGTACCATATTAGAGACCCATTTAGAATGTCTGACGGGAAAGATTATCTTGGCTTTCAACAGCTTATTGAGTTCCGTTTTTATCTGATTTTCTAAGTTGCGATGAATATTTATCAATTTTTGTTGGGCAGGTTTTTCATTATCGGTAATTCGAATAATATGTTGGATGATAGAAGTGTCGTACGTTTTGAGTACATAATAGTTCCAAGCAAAAACGTTTTTGTATTGTCTCAAAAGACGAATATATGCAAGCTTTTCTTTAGGGGCTAGGCCAAGGCCTAGATTTATGTTTTGGGGTTTTGCATCGGTTCCTAAGTTTACTAATTCATAATTCAAAGTTGAACTTTGGAGCTTCGAATTGGTAGACCTTTTAAAATGATCTTTCAAATCGTACAGGTCTTCTAACTTAACCACTGATTTAGGTATAGCATTGTTAGTGCTATCTTGTTGTAATTGCTGATCATGTTGATCTTCGTCAATTATTTGGTTGGAGTAGGATCCTTCAGAAGTAAGGAAATTTACGATATCAGGATCATCGTTGAATATTCTCCAATTTGTGATGTTTTCAGGAGTAGAAGGTCTAAAGATTAATTCTATTGAGAATCTATCTGGAATAAAATCTTTTGAAGGAATGAGCTTAGAAGCTACGTTAGCTAAAAGGTTAGCGCTTGCATTCTGGAGTCTAGGAATTGATGAAATATTGAATGCTATAAAATGCTCAGTCAGATCTTGAACTAAATATTGATAGTGTTTTAAATGACCTTATAAGCAATGTATAGTATTCCGTACCTGTCTGACTACAATTTCAGAGTCTCCGAAGACTTGGAGGTACTTTATATCTAGCCCAATTGCTTTGTACAACCCTTGGACTAAAGCCTCATATTCTGTTGTATTGTTGGCACAATCAAATTCGAGCCTGCATGTTAACATGATTTTATCTCCTTCTTGACTAATTAGCACACATCCTACTCCTGCTCCTTCGTTAGATTTAGAACCATCAAAAAATAATTTCCAAAACAAAGATTTATTTACAGGTCTATCTAAAAAATTGATACATTTTGAACTATCTGTTTGAGAAAAAATTTCGACTTGGGACAAACCAGAATGTTCTAAATAAGGTGACATATGAGCATTAAAATTGTCGAGAAAAGAATCCACTGAGTAATTGCCAATTATGCTACTGTTATATGCTACTGGTTCATTTTCCCCCTCCAATTCCATTACTATGTACTTCTGATGTAATTCTCGTTCAACTTTTATTTGATTTGGCCAGCCACATGTGCGACCAGTCAGTTACAAAATTTCCATGCAGTTTTTCTGACCAATCCCTGCCAAGAATTAAGCCATAAAATTCAGGGATATCAGCGACTAAAATCTCAATAACTTGACATACCTTTGGGTTAGATGACAGCCTTATGGTTACTTGATTTAGCTCGCCAATGACTTCGACTTGAGATCGATCCAGCTGAACTATGCGAACAACGGATTTCTGTGGTTCAACGTTTAATTTGGTGCATATGGACTTCGGTAAAATATTTGATGAAGCACCTGAATCCACTAAACAATTATGTACACTTTTGTTAAAAATTTCATAAGTAAGGAGAAAAGGGGGAGTATGAGATCTTGATCTTCCTCCAATTAAAGCGATGTCATTTGGATCAATCTTGTTAGTCGTATTAGTTGGAGGTCTTCCCATGTTCTGAGAAGCTTACGAAATTACAACGACAGGCAAAGGTGCAACTGGCACAGCATGTAATTCTTTCATCATTATCTTTTGTTGATGCTTTAGCTTGCTCAATTCATACAGAGTAATGTTGGCCCTAGTCCTTTTCATGTCTTCTATAATATTGTACTCCATTTCATCCGAAACGATCAACGTTTTAGATGGAGTAGGTGGATCTGTTTGGACTAAGCTAGTTTGAGTCACTTTAAATGTCGTTTTCTTTGTTGCAACTTTATCCTTTGTCGCAAAGCTTGCACTCTTTGGTTTTGGGGTAGTTTGGGGAGGATCAAGCTGACTTCTACTTCATGTATTAACTGGGAATACTTCTTGATCTTCCTCTTGTGGGAGGATGAAATCCGACATTCTTTGTAATTCTACAACTTCTTCATCATCGGTTTGCCCTTCACTGGCAATTTCCTCTTCCTCTTCCTCGGATTCAACACTTTTTATAGCATTGGGTGGCCTTGAATCCGTTGACGGGCCTCTTTTAAAAGCTTTGTAGGGCCTTTTTGAAGAAGTTTCTGCTACTTGCTTTTTTATGTCGACCATTTCATTGGAAATGGTCTTCATAACTTTTTGCAATCCCTCCAAATCGAATGGATCTTTTGCTTGTTTCTTCTTGGACTCTTCTTTGAAGGTGACCTTCTTAGATTTACATTCTTCTATTGCAGATTTCTTCTCTAAGGCTATTATACGTTTCTCTACTACTATGGCTTCTTTCATGTTTTTGGCTAGGGTTGTTTTATTCACCCTGTCCACGAAGATTGCTATGTTTGATGGTAATGCAATGATATACCATTCACATCGCACTTCTTCGCTGGGCTGGGAAGCAGTAGGAATTTTGTTTAGAATTTTATTGAAACGTAGATTGAAGTCTTTGATAGGCTCTCTAGATTCTGCCCTAAGGTTGGATAGGTCGTTGATTAACGTTGCCGTAGACCTATCGTCACCAAACTTGGTTAGGAATTGGTCTTGGAAGATGTCCCAACTGGTAATAGATCCAGAGGGTAATGAGAAATACCACGATCCGGATGTTCCTTACAGAGTATAAGGAAACAGTCGAACAACATCATCTTCATTAGTAACCCTGTTGAGGTTAATGGATAGCCTAAAGTTGTTTATGTACTCTTCTGCTAGCATGTCTGCCTCGGGATTGAACTTAGGCAGCCATTTCTCAGAATGGGCCGGTATTTGACTCAAGGGTGCAGGCATTAAGACTGCCCCAGGGTTGTTCCATGGAGACTGGGCTATTGCTGAACTACTAACAGGGAAATTTGTAGAAGATGATCCCTGTGGTTGGGAAGATGAGGTTATTATGATCGCAGATGATTGAGGAGGAGTTGTAGGGATTCCATTGGGTGGATTGATAATGGTATGGAGTGGAGGGGTGGATGGTTGACTTCGCAGTGGAGAGGTTGAGATGGATGATGTTGATGACAGAGTCTCGCTGTCGGACCCTTTAGGTGACTTCCTTGCTCTTTTCCTTTTGGGAAGAGGTAATTCGGCTGGTCGAACACCAAACTTTTCACTCTTTAATCTAGTCAGGGGATGAGTAGGGTTATACTGCAAAGTCACACTGCCCTCAGATTTATCAGATCTTTGAGGGGCAATGGAAAATCGCTGAAGTTTGTGAATTATAGATTCGACTTCAGGAGGTTCAATAACATATTGTTCTGAAATGTCAGGATTTGTAGCAGCGGTTGATGCTCTGGCGACTTCTAACTCTGGATTTAAGTGTAATGGAGAAGTCGAGGGAGATGGTGAGGGAGATTTACTCTCAGAATGGTATTTTGATTTGGATTTACTTGCCATACATAGTTAGGGCCCTCCTTCTAGTGCCAAATATGTTGAAGGCCCCAAAAATTGGGTCAACAACAAGGGCGATACCTGCCCGGTCCGGACCTTGGTTGGCAGCTCCTTATCCGTTTGGTATAGCGGGTTCGACTGGGGATATGGGACCAGTTTCCCAATTCAGTGTGTGTGTGAGAAAAATGGGTATCTCTGTTCTAAATGGAATACTTCTATCCTAATTCTAATCTAATGCTATGCTGTTGTATTCCGATAAACAGAAAAATATCAAAATTTATGCTGACCTGGGGTGTGATCTTTCTTCTATGCGATCTAAAAAGATTTAAAACAATAACTGGTAATAAAGATCATCCAGCTATTATAATAAAAGAATTCAATAAAAATGAACTACCTCGTATAAGAAGTTAGATGAAACAGTTGTGAAAACTTATCGCATAAATAAGCTATTCATACACTAAACATAAACAAATAGTTATCACCATACAAAGGTGCCAAATGATAACTCATACATCCATGCTATAATATATAAACAACTGAAAATTGAATATCACTTTAACGCATAAGCAAAAATGCTTAAGAGATAAAAGTACGATTTATAACTAGTCCTACTCATGAGCTTCAAGCGACAATTGATTTATCTCTCCTTACTTTAACATCCACTAAGAGTACAAAAGTGCAACATCAGTAGGATATATCAAATGCAAATATCAAATAAACCATGTTCCATTCATTCACCAAAACCTCCTCTGAGGGTGCAAAAGTGCATGTTCTGAGGACAAGTTTTTGATAAATTTCTGGACCCTTCTCTAAATGCATGAGAAGGGTTTAAATACTACTAACTAAATAGCTTATTTACAGAAATTGAGGATTCGGTTTAAATGACCGTCCTCTTTCTAAGAAAAACTATTTCTAAAATTAAATCTAATATCTAACTATTTCTAAATTTGCTCCTTAACGTCGCAAGCATTCAGTATTTTCCTGAGTGGAGTCGGCTGACTGTCTTCCCTCTTTGGTTGAGTTAAGCAAACATAATTGACAAAAGATGGCATTATCTTCTCAGTAAAATTGATGATATACTTGAGAGTCATCCAATGACTATGTGACATTACCATGTGTACCTGGTAATAATCCCATTTCAACTTGGTTAACCCTTGGACTGCTTCTGCTTTTCCTTTAGTCTTCTGTTTCTAGTTTGTTTCTATCGCCGCTTTCTTGCAATTTTCGGGGCTTGCAGGTGACTGAGTAATTAGGAGCTTTCCATTTTGAGCAAGTTTTCTAAGCACTAATCGCACATCAGAAACTGCCTCTGTTTCTTGATTCGGGCTTCCCTGATGCATTTTTTCGCCTCTTGCGCCTTTTTCTCTCATTGGGTATAAAACTCAAAATCTGTAAAAATAGTGATTCCGTGAGCTCTTGACCCTGAGAATTAAAATGTCTATTTCAAGTATCAGCATCGTTCAGTACCCATTCAACTATGGCTGTATATGAGAAATCTGTGATGGATGCCTCAGAAGAGTTCTGCAGCTCTTTTTCTCCCTTAAGTGGATTAGGTGTGCCCTCTGAAATGGACATTGGAGTGCTGCCTTTCCTCCTCATAGTTTTCTGCATACTGCCTTGTATAATGCTTCGTCCTTCTTTCCTGCAGTTTACATTTGAGGTGGAAGTAATGATAAAAAATAATGACAAGAAAACTTTAAATGCGGAAGATATGCAAAACTTGCCACCTTACGTGAACTAGTTCTTCGAAAAACACAACACCATACTTTATTAACAACTAGCAATAACTCATTAATTCACATTAAAATGCATGACCAGTTCTTGGCTTAGAAAAAGTTTTCTCAAATAATGAGCCATAACCAACTGCGATGGAGAGGTCCTGCGATTTTGCTTTGGGATATCACAGATCGCTGTATCGCATTATCGCAATTTCATCGTGTTGTCTTATGGCAAGGTCGCAGTATCGCAATATCACAACATCGCAACTTCGCAGTGTCGCAGTATTGCAGTATCGCAACATCGTAGATCGTTATAATCCTTATATGTAATTGATGTGATTTTTACGATGCGCGATATGCGATATCGCATATCGGCGATTTCTTAAAGTTTTTCGATGTGAGTGTTTCTTTAATGTATGCGATGTGATGAAGTTTCGCGTCGCAATCTCGCGTTTTTTATCATTTTAACTCATTAGAAGGTACCCTATCATTCTTTGAGCGATGCGATATCTCTTAAGGAGTGAATTTTACTTTCTTCATTATGAAACTTAGGTTTTTTTTAGATTCTTCAAGGTATTTTCCTAAGTCCATGATGTTGTAAGTTTCATCTAAAAGGAAATATAACAATAATTGATTTTTTTGATTTTTACTGAGGGTCCCCACTTATTTAGTATTAGCAATAACACTTCATAAGGAGGGGGGTTGTTGGTGGCCACAACGGAACCAAAACCCTAAAACGTGTGTGGGCTTTAGACCCTATAATCTTGGACCTGAACAAAACAAATTTCTCGACCCAACCTAAGACCTTTGAAAACCAACGAATAAATAAGAGAAGAAGAAGATACTTGGTGATGTCCAAATGAGCTTTAGGTTACTTGTATTTATAGGCTTACAAGTATATCCAATTTCATGTTAGGGTTGACCTGTCCATATATGAACATGTGGGCTTTTCTTCAAAAGTACACTTTCCCTTGTCCAAATTGAGTATTTCAATAGTCAAAAGTGTCCTCTTGAAAAGAGGAATCTATTCCCATGATTGGAATTTGTCACCTAGGTTCCAAATTAACACTCCCTCTCATGTAGGGAGGAATTCCAACTAGATCATGTAATAATCATATGTATCATGTCATCATATGACGTCTCATCTCTGCTTAACTCTATCTACTAAAACATCCTTGAATCTAAAGATGAAGAATCATCATGGAGAATTATCTACCATCCTCTCAAGATAATGAGGAAAGTCTTATGGGACACTCTCACCTCATTTCATCTCATGGGGGAGCAAACATGTTCCACCCCATGTCGAGCAATAGGATTCATTGCATAGGGTAGCAACCATCTTCCACCCCATGTTAATTCAATGTCTAATCCATCCTATTGTTCCAAAATATTCCCAATAATGACCCTCAAGATTCATGTGGTAGAACACCTACATCATAATTATCTTAGGTGACACACTTCCAAGCACTTCATCAACCTGTTGGCGAAATAGGGAGTGGTAATCCTAACAAGCCCAGTTTGTGGGTATGATGCCAACTAGAGTATAATTTGCATAGAACATGATAGGGGATAAACATCTCTAGCCCTATGAGTAATAGATATAGGTCATACCCTGTTGTCTAGAGTTCCTTCAACCCCACGAGCCCTCCATCTCAATTCCTCACTTTGGGAGCTCAGACAAGGTAGAAGAGTCGGTTCAGTGCTCTCGATCATTGATGCCCCTTATCAGAAGGGGTCACATCCATCAATCCAAGCTACTCTATGAAGATCAAGAACTTCCATTTCAGTAAAGCTTTAGTGATCTTATCTACAATCTTCTCATTTTTCGATATACGATGTAGTTTAACAACTCCTCTCTACACCATGTCTCGAATGAAATGATATTGTATCTCTAGGTGCTTGTACTTGTCATGAAATACAAGATTCTCTACTAGACGAATCCCACTGTAGTTGTCACAATATATCACTGTAGTTACTAGGACCTACTCAAATAGCTCTTCAAAGAGATTCCTCAACCAAACTACTTCGCAAGTAGCCATACTAGCGACAATGTTCTCAACCTCAGCGGTACACAGTGTTATGGAATTATTCTTCCTACTCATCTAGTATATCATGGTAGATATGAGGCTAAAACAACATCGAAATGTACTCTTCCTGTCAAAAATATTTCCTGCCTAGCCAGCGTCAGTATATCCATGAAGTCAAACATCTCTAGCAAGAATATCTTAGGCCAAGGGTTATTGTCCCATGAAAATATCTCAAAATGTGTTTGGTAGCAATCTAATGTACATGGAGAGACTCGATCATGAATTGAATCAACATGTTCACTGCATATCATATGTCTAGACGAGTGTTCAATAAGAACGTCAGAGCCCAATTCAACTATTTATACTCAGATCGACTCACCAAATTGCATCTTGCAACTCCTCCACATAACTTATTGAAATTCATTTCCATCAGAGTGGGAAAGGACTTTCATTCTATCATTCCAAATCTCTGCAATAGCTTCATGACATATTTTCCTTATGAAATGAAAATATCATCAGGCCTTTGCCACACCTTAAGGCCTAGAAAGTAGTTCATGAGTCCAAGGTCATTCATCTCGAATTCAAAGGCTAACTCCCTCTTACACTTGATCATCAAGGGCTCACTACCTGTCAGGAATAGATCATCAACATATAAAACCAAAATCAATGGCATACCTTGGACTACCTTGCAGTAGAGGTTAAGATCAACATTTCTTCTTATAAATCCCAACTTCACCAAATAATTGTATATGTGGACATACCATGCTCTATGGGCTTGCTTCAAAACATACAATGCCTTGTTCACCCTACAAGCATGTATCTTTATATCCTCTACTTCAAATCCTTGTGGCTACTTAATGTACACTTCTTCTTGTAGCATGCCATGGAGGAATGTTGTCTTCACATCCATCTGATGAAGGGTCCATCCTTAAGTTACGACATGGGAAACTATTGAACAAATGATCATATATCAAGCCATAGCAGAAAGTATATCATCATAATCTTGTCCCTCTTTCTGGGAGAATCCTCAGGCCACAAACCTTGCTTTATATTTCTCATTGCTACAATCGACTCCATGTTTCACCTTGAATATCCACTTTGAAGTCACCACATATTTCTCCTTTCGTCTCAGCACAACATCCCATGCATCGTTATTCATAATTGATTCATATTATTCAGCCATAGCATCCTTCCAAACTCATTCTTTCATGACTTCTTCAAAGGTGGGAGGTTTGGCTTGAATCATAGTACTCATAGTTGCAACATATCCCTGGTACCGAAATGGCTTCTTTCTTTCTCTAAATGATCTTCGAATGGGAATGCATCCGTTGTCATCCTGTAATGTGTCACAAAGCCAGAGTGGCCTCTTCCTGGTAGGAGGATCACATGGAGGAGGATCTAGAGGGTCCATAGGCTCCATAGGATCATCAACAATGTCACTCTCAAATTTAGGCACGTAAAGACTATCTAAATTATCCATATCATCATTCTTCTTATCAAAAGGAGGAGGCGGAGGAAGGTCCCTTGCTTTCCCAAGGGGAGAATATTCATCACCTGTTACATCCCTGCTAATTTTAGCCTTCCTTGGAATAGGAATATATATTCTAAATTCTTTAGAATTTTCACAATTTCCAATGAGCATACTTTTTCTTCTCGAGGTTTCCAATTTGTTTCTTTTGTCCTTCGACACGTGTAAATATACAAGGCAAACAAATATACAGAGATGGGCAACATCAGGCTTGACAGCTGTGAACACTTGTCCGGAGGTCTTATTGTCCAATGCTTGATGAGCCACCATGTTTTAAACATATACGAAAACATTCATTGCTTCTCCCCAAAGGAACTTTGGAAATTTTTTATCATTGAGCATGGCATGAGTGGCTCTATAATAGACCTATTTTTTATTTCAGCTACCCCATTTTGTTCAGGAGTATAGGGCACAATCCTCTCTTTCTTGATACCTTCCTTCTTGAAAAAATCGATTAACTCATTTTCCTCCCTATTTGATTTTCAAACAATGATTTGAACTCCTTGAACAATTCAAAGGCTTCATCCTTGTGCTTCAAATAATATATCCACATCTTTCTTGAGTAGACATAAATGAAGGTAATGTAATAGATATGGACACCAATATAATGTACAGACATTAGACCACATATATCAAAATGAATAAGTTGGAGGATGCCATTTGTCTTATTTTCACTATAGGGGAATGGTCCCTTGTCTTTTGTCCACTCGCACAACCTGAACATATCTTCAAATAAAAATACAGGCTCTTAAATATATCCTCTAACATATATTTTAATACATATAATTTTATACCATATACCATTACATTAAAAAAATCAACAAATTCATGTGCCACTATTTATACCTTACACATATATACTATTTATAATTTATATATACTATTTATAATTTAGCAATTTTTTTTTTAATCTATTATATACCATGTATCACGGCCTTTAAAAAAACTTAACATCATGGCCCTTATATATCATGCATCACCACCTTCAACATACTTAGCATATAACATTATACAACAACACAAAAAAGAACTATTCGGCGCAGCTCAATGCAGCATATGCATACCTTTCACGGTGGCCTTTAACACAAAGATCAACCATAGTTCACGGGAAATTTATCCACCTATATCATAAATATACCCACTTGCAGGAGCACATACACCATCCTACATTGTATTTAATGTCACGCAACATTCACCGTCACACACTACAAAGTCGTTCGGTCTTCAATGCAACGCTCAAAATACAGTCTCACACATTCAACCGCACGGTCTCCATACTCGTCCAATCTCAGTTTAATGAATAAACCACCCGTTCCACGACTTCCAAAGAATCTTGCAGAGATGATTCAATGTATTATCGAAACGCACAGAAACTGGGGACAGAGAACAAAGCGACGGTGTTTAGTTTAATGGAAGGAAACTAGTTAGGAAATTAAATTTTTAGACTCGTGTTTTGATATCATGTTAGGTCATGAGAGTAATTTTACAAATAAATATTGTTATTTTGATGAACTGAGAAACTGGATATATATGGATATATAAGGAGAGGGAGATTATTGAGATTTTTTCATGCTTTTTATTTTTTATTTACAGTATTTACTTGATTCTTTTAGTTTAAAAATTAAATCCATTTTATATTATTTATTATTTTTCTTTTTTAGAATTAAGAAAAAAACACACTCATTTTTTATTTACAATATTTACTTAATTATTTTAATCCCAAAAATTAAGTGTCAATCCAATCATCTCATATTCTTTAAGTGGAAAAAGACTTCCATAAAAGCACCATAGTAGTCAAAATATAAGGGTTCATTAGTCCAACTTGGATCGTCACTTTCTAATATAATACACTAAATATGGGTTTTACTTAAATGTACATAAGTACATATGTTAACCATGGTACATCTAAGCACGTTAACCGTGGTAGGAATTATCCTACATATTTCAATGAAATTTAGAATGTCTTGATTTCATTATATTATATTTTTCATTATGCTTATTTGTTATAGGACATGAATATAAATGATAAATCATAATGTATAGATAATGATGAACAAGGATTATTGTGATGACCAGAGTATTTGAGAGCAATCAAATGAACTAACAACCTTTTAACTTATAACTTTTTAACTTATATGTAATTATTACATACAAGTTAGTAATTTTTTATTTTTTTATTTCTTATTTTATTGAATTCATGTGTTTTTATTATATTTTTATAAAATGAAGATAAGTGTTTATAGGTGATATTATGTTTTTATAAAATGATGATGAGTATTTATAGGTGGATTTAGATTGAATCATATATTTGTCATATATCTCGTTGCTTTCATCATAGAAATATTGGACGAATCATCTTGTAGAGTCATGTTTAACAATAGTCTTAGCTTCGAAAATTGCAGGAGAAAAAATATGGAGTCATCTTGAGGCCTTAAATGACAACCTTTTATGGTACCAAACTTACTATGGGCCAAGATTTGGCATTCTACACATAGATACCTTTCCCACAATGCAATAATTGTCTCAAGCAAAGCTTGTAAGAAAAGGTTATGCCTCTCACAGATTAACCTACGTAGTTGACTACCATGGTATGAGTGGATGCCACATCAAACCCCTTACTCACACATGGGGCTAATCATGTGTTGTATTTAAATAATTCTTTAGAATGTCCAAGAAACTTATCACTAGTTTAGGGTTGATGAAGTCAAACATTACCCCTAGATGACTATTGGGCTATGTTAAATACCAAGATGCTAGGAAAAGTAGGTGTTCCATTCTATGTTATTGTATTTTATTCGATAGTTGAGTAGAGAAAATGGGATTAGGAAGTAGAGGAATTAGGATTTTGTAGCAACCTTACAAGCCATAGGTCTCATGTAACTTCATAGAAAACACATCTTCTTTGTACGTACATGTTTTCCATAACATCGAAAAGAGAGCATAACAACCTTACCTTTTAGCTAAGTTTTCTCCTAAAAAGGTTTCTGAGAGAAAAACTTGTATCTTTTGTGTATGGTGTGTGTTTTTATTTCTATTTTTCATTTCTTGCATTTCAATTATTTTCTATGAAAATAGTAATGGAAGAATCATAAATCTAAAAGAAAAATTAACCTTTTCATAAAATATTTCAGTAATTTATTAAATCTACTATAACAAATTATTCTAGTGAAATATCTACAAAATTTTAACATAAAAAAGACATTGACAATAATTCAATCAATTTTTAATATCATTTCTTTAATTTCCTTATATATAGAAATTTTTTCATACTATTATATTTAAGAATTACATTTCCCTTAGATATAAATGTGCCACTTATATACATATAATTCAATCATGATGCAAACTTCATTTCCTTTCCTTATATCTAAAAAATAAAATAAACAAATAAATAAATCATATTATTTTTTTACACAAAATTGACAATGCACCACAATTACTTTTATGATTTAATTTCAAAATTCATCATTCCGTTTATATAAACATGCCTTTTTGTTTCCACGATATAAAATTAATTAAATTATTTCAGTAAAATTTTATACTTATATTTATGGATAGGTGGAATTTTCATCTCAATGTATGAAATTCATTGCCAATAAGTGGGGTATTATATGCAAGATTTTTGTTTTAGTAGAATAGATTTATGTTAATCATCCTTTTTAAAAAATATTATTATTAATTAATAATAAAAACATACATTGCCAATAAGTGGGGTATTATATGCAAGATTTTTGTTTTTAGTAGAATAGATTTATGTTATCATCCTTTTTAAAAAATATATTATTAATTATAATTATATTATTATTATATTAAATTAATAAAATTTATTAGTAGTAATAATATAGTATTAATTATATTAAAATTAATAATGATAAAAAATATATATAATAATACTACATTAATATATAATTTCATTGTAATTGTTATGTTAAATATTTAATTTTGATAATAATTTGATTTAAAATGTAGTTATTATGATACTAAAAAGACATAATATAATACAACTAACCATATATATATATATATATATATATATATATATAAATTTGACATTAATAAGATATATACATGATGTAATACAATGTTAATATGATGCAGAAAAGAATGACAACAATGCATATATAGTGCTTACATGGTACTGTGATACTAATAAGACATAATTATGATACAAAATAACTAGAAGTTATGTATTTTGATAGATAATTATGCTAGTGTGGCTCGCTAGGAAGCAACAATAATGCCCTATATGAAATATTGACCCCTATATTGATGCAATGTAATGTAATGTACATGCATATGGTGTAGACTCGATGCAAAAGTAACTTGGTAAGTATTTTTTGCAATAATATCCAAAGCAATATAACAGTGATGTGACGTGGGCAAACTTTTTTGTGTCATATTCTTCATTGCTAAGACAATCACTTTTAAAAGATGTGTCAAAAAAGATGAAGCAAAGTTGACATAGGATTGAAAACTATCATGATGCTCCTTTTAGCATTATGTTTTGCAACACTCAAACTTGGACATTTTTCCTTGTAAAAATGCATTGGGAAATGGTACTACAACCTTGTATAGTAGTATTACACCTATAGTAAACTCTCCAAATGTTGATCAATTAAAACAATGTAATATGCAACAAGGGGCAAGGGTTTCACCATACATTCCACATCATTTGAAAGACACCCTTGGCATGGTGTAAACACTTTCAAACTAGCCTAGAAGCTTACAACCCTTTACTAGAAATTCTCTAAGGAAATTTCATTCCCACACCTCTTCAACCAATAAGAAACTTATCGCAATACATGTAAAGATTTATGTTGAGTGGATTTTATAAATGGCCTACCATAATATATGTTACTCAAGGTAGTATGCAAAATGTTGAAGCAAAGACTAAGTGACTTTCAAATGCCAATCATGATACTAGTATGGTCATTTGTTGGCCTCTTATTGAAGGTATAAGGTAAGTGAAGATACTTCTTAAAAAGTCAAAAAAATGGGATCAAAGCCCAACTTAGTGGAAAGGAGTAAAGAATCTACAACACACAATAGAAGTGGAGATCCACAATAGAGATGGGAGATAATAATGAAAAAGAACCACCTCACATAACCTCTCTAAATTAGATTAATATATACACAAAAACTTCTCCAAACTTATACAATTTTCATTATAATTTTATTAGTACTAACTCATTATAATCTATTTTCATAGGGACTCTATTATTACAACTTTGCAAGGCTCCATCAATACTAGACACTCCATGGGATATTTGTTATCCCCCACACCAATACTTGGTTGTTAATTAAACAAGTTTCAAACTTGGCTACAACTTAATATTGGTCAACAAATATTTTCAATGTCATACGTCCATTGTTTGGCCTAGCCCAATGGATTGAGTGGGCTTAATGGTTAACTGCATGTGTTTCCTCTTAAGAGGTAGCAAGTTCAAATCCAGAAGCAGAAGAGTATGTACACCTCCGCCGATTTTTGAGCCTAGAGGCTCATTCTACAGCCTAGAATGATGGCAATGTGTAATTTCCTTTGTGCTCAACATGAAGTTGAAATGTGTCTCTCTTAAAATAAAAATAAATAAAAATAAAATATTCTCTAAAACAAAAGTAAATGTCGTATGCATGTTTAATTAGTTGTCCATATGAAGAAATATAATTTTATGAAGTAAAAAAATGTGTGAGAAAGATGTTTAAACCTTGTACTTTTCAAAAATATTTTGACAGGAGATTTAAATGAATTATTTAAAGATCTATCTTAGCTAATTTATGTTGATATGTACTTTATATATATCTATATATAGAAAGAAATGTTAAAATAAAATATTTTAATGTTGTATATAATAAAATATTGAATGTGGGTTATCAATAAAATATTTTTTTATGAATTAATATTGACGTATATTTTAAAATATATTAAGAACAAAAAATCTCATAAAATGACTTAATGAACATGTTATATAAAATATTTAATGTCACTATGTATATATTATATATTTTTAAAAAAATTATTTGCACAACACAATATCGTAGAGATGTTGTATTGCATTGTTGTGTAAAAATTTTGATTGGGTCAAATCACATAATAATAATTAATAATAATATAATAACAAAATTAAAAAAATTAAATTAAATGAAAATTAAAATTAATGATAAAAATAAAATTGAAGTAAAATAGTGAATTTACTTTTGGTGATTTCTTGGCTCTAGGTTTGGACAACTCATGTTATATATATATAGTATATATATATATATATTCTATGAGATCTATCATAACTATGGATCTACCAAGCACCAAGAGGAATCAAATCTATTGAGGTGCAAACTTCGTTTAAAGTGAAATCTAAGCCTTTTGTAGATCCCGAGTTAAGATGGATCTAGGCCAATGTATATATCCTATAAATAAGTTTTTATGGTTAAAATATTTGAAGTGGTTTCAATATTTACATTTCGGTTATTTTTTATGTATAAGTTTCTTTTGTGGGCATCTCAAAAAGTAATTTCTAGACTTTGAAGTTTTAATTATGTACTCTACATAGCATATTCAAAAAAACAATTTAAATAATGAAAAATTATGCATTGTATTTTGCACTCTAAAAAATTTGCAATTTGATCCCTCTTAGCTCATATTACGTTTGTGCTTAAGGATTATCTATGCTAATAATAATCAAATCACTAATAGAAACAAATCTTAAATATGGATCTAACATGAGCCTAGAGGGATCCAATTTCTTGACGTGTTAATTTTTTTATGAGCTAACATTATTTAAATGTTTTGTATAAGCCAATATTATTTAAATGTTTTATATACTTATTTAATTTTGTTTAATTTTTAGATTTTCATAAATTTATTTTGGAGAGCATGAGTAAAATTTCAATTCAATTTTGATGATATGCTGACAACTTTACAAATCATACTAGGTTGTAGAATGAGCCTCTTGGCTCAATAAACAAAAAGATTTCATACTTTAATTAAAAATAAGAAAATTTAAAGAATTTAAAAAATGTTGTTATATATTTGAGTGAGCCTAGTGGTTAAGAGCATATGTTTGTCATATGAGGCCAACTTGAGGTGGCCTAATGGTTAAGCGCATGCATTTCAAAACAGGACGGGTAGGATATGTATGCCTTCATAGACTTAGTAGTCAAGGGGGTCTCACACACTAATTTGATATTTAAAATTGGATAATAATAACAATAATAACAATAATCACGGGCCACTAGAGTATGAGACATATCAGCATGATTTCTACCAACATTCGATGTAATTCATCATGAATTGACGTGCTAGCATAGATCCATCTTAAACACGGATCTAACATCAATCATTGAGCCTAGAGGGATCAAATCCATCTTAAATATAGATCTAACATGAGACAAGAGGAATCAAATCCATCTTAAACACGAAAGATGGATCTAACATGAGTGGAGAAATGAAAGAGATCAAATCCATCTTAAATACGAAAGACAGATCTAACATGAGCAGAGAAAGATTTCTTCACAATTACACTATTTAAAAGTTTTATGTGTTTACTTAATTTATTTTTTATTTTTTCTAGATTTTTATTTGGATCAATGTAACCAAAGTTTCAACTTTAAGAACAAACTCACAGAGTTACACATCCTGAATTGTATAATAAACCTCTCTGTTCAAAACCAGGAAAGAATCAAAATATTAGGTCTACACTATTTCTACGAACGAAAATTGAATGTGATCGATCATGGATTGATGTGGATACTAGGGTGATCGATCACGGTTTGATGTGGAAACGACGGGTTCAGGCTCGAGAAAAGCAAATACGTGTTAGACTGAGACCTCTGAATTGTGAAGATGATGGAGTGCTGTGGATACGACGGGTTCAGGCTCGAGAAAAGCAAATACATGTTAGACTGAGACTTCTGAATTGTGAAGATGATGGATTGATGTGGACGCTAATACATGCCCAGCAATCTCGGCGTTCCTTTCGCAATAAGTCATCAGCGCGCATCTCAGTACACTTCCGGTTCTCTGTTAACGCTCCCCATATTCTGGCTATACACAGCTTTCTCCACGTAATGGTTACGAAATTCACAGGCGGCTTTCTCGGCTATTTCTCTCCATGATACCACTCTAACAGCATTCTCAGCTTATTAATAATGAAATTCAAACACGACTATACAGAGCTTTCTCGAACTAATAATAACGTAACGAGATTCACAAACGCCCGAGGCAGTCCCGTCTAAATTACGATATATTGATTCGCCCAACGTCAATTTCACATGAACTTAATTAAATTAGTTGTTGACGCATCCAATTGTTCTCTAAATCATCGATTTTCGAAGCATTTACTTCAATTATTTTTGCCATAGGCAATGAAATTGGATTTATGTGTCTTCTTCCTGGGTTCATATGGACTTCCATGCATGGAATTCATACAATTATCATTTATCTTTACAATATATATTTACAATAGGGTTTTCCAGAGTTGGGGTAGAGTTTGTATTTGAATTGGAAGCCTAACACATTTGCAAGGGTCAAAGGGAAGCATGCAAAGAAAGATAACTTAATCCATTCACTTTTCAATACAATGCATCGAGGAATATTTTTATTTAAATGTCTTTTTCTCCAATGTATGTGAATCAATAAAGGGGAGTTGCCTCTTGAGATATAGCAGTGATCATGTGGACTCTAATGACTTTCACATAGTCCTTTATGCTAGCATCCAAATCTAAATTTTTCATTAAATCTTTTTTCTAATTTTTTGGAAATGCTTAAGCTTTCAAATCGTAGCCAATCATCTTAACAGATCTTGAATTCATGTTTGGTGCACTTAACAGATTTTATATAACACACTTCTTTGTCTTTCTCACACACATGACCAAATTCTTGCTCTTTACATATCATTACTACTCATTCACACACATCCCAACTGCCTCTCTCTACTCCCCATTGTACAGTCCCAATATGACAATTCGGGGTCCCTCCTCGAGCTATGTGATCAACTCAAATGATCCAAAATGGGCATGTATTCCATACCTCTAGAGTTGTTCAGTGTTGCTCTCCATTCCTTCATACAGCTACTGTCAATTGGGTAGTTCAACTACCAAATCAGGCATTAGGACATTTAATTTATGTAAGATAGAAAACATCCCACACCCCCTTACATCTTCCGCCTAAGTATTAGGATCCATGTTGGCTTCCCTCTTCTTCAATTTTAGTAATATATTAAATAAAAATTCATATTTGCATAAAATCTAGTCTATCTACTATCCATGATGGTCATTCCAACATTACTGGTCTTAATTATGGATTGCAAAACTTAGGGGTTAAGAAAGGGGCATTACAATCCCCTCCACTTTGAAGGAATATCATCATTGGTGTTTTACTATTCCTGGCAAGGACTATTTAAAATAATAAAAAATGGGTAATGCCTTTTCATGGATCCTCTAGTTCCCAAATTGCCTCATTCGCTCCAAAGTTATTCTGTTACACCTTGATGTGCACGATGATTTGCTTTTAGAGCTGAGTATTCTTTCTAGTTAAGGTCATAGCTAGAATTCTCCTTTTAGTTCCACCTGAATCACAAGCCAACCAATTACATGGTTAGCATTATGTACATATTTCATAAGAAATGACACGTGGAAGATATTGTACTTTCATCATAGGAGGTAAAGAAAGTATGTAGGCCACTAGTCCCACTCTCTTTAGGATTTGAAATGATTCATAATATCTTTGCGCTAGCTTGGCACACGCTCCCATTCTCACTGAACTCTTCTTTGGTAGGATTCTAAGGTACGCATGCTCTCCCACCTTGAAATCTTTATGAGTTATGTTCTGATCATCGTAGTTTTTTTAATTATCTTGCATTGCCTTCATATTCTTCTAATTTCTACCACCTCCCATACCAATTCTTTTAGCATATATCTTATCCAAGTATAATCATGCCTAGGTTAATCTAGTTGATTGGTTTGTCACATTGTATGACATACAATGCCTTAAAATGCCTCACCTTAAAGGACTCCTCGTAGCCATTATTATAAGAAAATCTTACCAGAAGCATGTACTCTTCCCATTTCTTGGGTTGATGCATTGCACACATTCTCAGTGTATTCCCCAACACCATTTTTACTCTTTTTATTTTCCCATTTGTCTAAAGATGATGGGAAGTATTAAAAGACAATTGTGTTCTAAGGCCTGCAAATAAATATTTCCATAGATTTGATGTAAATTTAGCATCTTTGTCTAATACGATGGTCTTGGGCATGCCATGTAGTCTAAAAAATAATTTCATGAACATATTGGAAATTTATATTTCCTTGTAGGTGGGCTTCATAAGAGTTAGTGAATGGCCTTTCTCAACTTGTCCACCATCACCTTAATTGCATCATGTTATTTGGTTGATTTAGGAAAACTAGTGATGAAGTCCATTGATATCACTTCCCACTTCTATTTTGCAATTTGTAGGGGATGCAATAATCCAACGAGATGCTTATGCTCCACTTTGACCTATTGACACTCCAAACATCTAACAATATAATCTACAATATTTTTCTTCATTATAGATCAATAATACAATTTATTTGTAGTTTTGATCATCTTCTGATTGTTGAGATTTCCTATATAAGGCTTCATATCTAGCCCATCCATTACAAGTATTTTTAGATCTGTTACGTCAAGTATGTACAATATGCCCTTCAATATTAGCAAGATCCCCTTTGGCAATTGATATTCAACACATTTTATCCCCTTGGGTTATTTCTATGAACATTGTTTCACATAATGGTAGTGCCAATCTCATTGTTGGGCATTTTTTATTTTGTATTTTATACCAACCTCACAAATACTTATTATTGTCATATGGATGTTCTACATGTTATTACTAAGGGCATATGCCACTCAATTTTTCTTTCCCTTTATGTGTAAAATTTTGAATTTAAACTCGTTGATGAGGGTCATCCAATGAGATTTTATAGAATTCAAGCGATGCTAATCAAATAGATATCTTAGCCCACTATCATATATTGATAAATTAAATCTTCTCCCTAGCAGATAATGCCTCCACATCCTTAGCATGTGTACTGTTACTTCAAGATCCAAATCATTGGTTACATAGTGTTGTTCATGTTCATTTAGCTTCCTTGAATTTTTTTTTATCGTGTGCCCTTATGATGTACGAGCATGCTAATAAAATGTGTATTTATGTTTACAAATCTAAGAAGTTATAGAGAATTCCATATTTTTAGATTTTTAAAAAATACTAGACTATGCAAAAAACCTAAAACAATATGTTAAAAAAAAAAGAAAAGAGAAAAGGAAGAAAAGAAAAAGAAAAAAATATGTTTTATTTAGGAAAAAGTTATGATAGGTTCCTAGAAATAGGATTTTTTCTCAACTTCTTCCAAAAGTCTAGGAGAGGAATTATCACTTGAGAATTCTAGATCTCTCCTTCTCTAAGTATGAATAGGAGTGTACTGCATTTGTTAGGCCAAGCAAGAAGAGGAAAACATCCCAAATTCCTTTATGAATAAAATTGTGAGCTTTGAATATTAATATTATTTGTTTCAAAGTTGTTTTTTTACTACATCGTTTAATTTTAATTTGTGTTTGTAGCTTTTGGTGTGGTAGTCTTCCATCATTTTGGTAATAAAGCAAGGACTATGAAATGTTGTTAGAGCATGAATGTGCAAGCATGAATAACCAGTGCATTGTATTGAATCATACATGCAAAATTGGACAAGTTATATATTATCAAAAGTGTGAATCATTAGTGAATTGTATTGAGTTGTACATGCAGATTTGGACAAGCTATATATTGTTGAAAGCATTGGATGGTTTTTTATTCTTGGATGAATTGAACACTGCTACGAAATCGTGTAGAGGTTGGAACTATCATTATCAAAAGCCAATATTGAAAGGGATTGAACATTATTGGAACTGCATAACATCGTGACTTGGAGTTGATTATACTTGGATGTTGTATTACACATTATGTAGATTACATTGTGGATGTTGAATAGATGCACAAATGTGATGTTATTTCAAGAATTATGGAAAAAGAGTAGGTCGGTGGTGTTTTTTAGAGAGTTTATCATTGTGTGGCATGTTGAATTAGATTTTGTGCATGTTGTGTAAAAAAGCATTGGATTGCCATTTGTTATTCCATCAAAACTTAAAGAGTTGTCACCAAGAAAATAAGGAACCTATGAGCGACTGAACCATCAAAGCACATTGGACCTTGATAAATTTCGCACTTGAGCAGCACAATGAAAATGTGGTAAGCACATTGTAAAGTACACAAGTTTGTAAAAGATATGGATAGTAAAATTAAGATATCAATAAAAGAAGTTGTTCAAGAATAATTAGAAAGAGATAATTGAGCTAAAGTCTAAAATGTTGAGTATTTTGATGAAGCTGATAAGAGGGATCTTGGAACATGGTTAAAAGCTTAAAAAAAGAGTTAAATTTCCTATTTTACAACTATATGAAAGGAAGGTGATGCACAGGCTAAAAGTGTGGGTTAATATAGAGGAAAAACTTAGTGGAGCTACATATGGACATAGATCCATGAAAATGGAAGGAGTTTCGATTTGTGAACTGGAGTAGGGAGAAATGCTCAGAGAAGATGAAAAAGAAGATGAGAGACTTGATCAAAGTTTTATCGAGTGTTTGGAGGGTTTAGAACAACACAAGGAAAAGATGTTAGAGGCATCAAAAGAAACCAGGGAATTATGATTGTGAAACTAAGGATTTGTGTGAGAATTAAGGTTATGCAAGTTATGAAGGTGGACAACGAATAAAGGCTATCATAAAGGAAGAGGAAAATGTAGAATTGTATCAACTATGAAAAAGTGAAAATTCTAGAGGCAAACAAATAATAGCTAATGTAATGAAAAGTAGCAACTTCGTGACATAGAAAAAGAATGCAAACATTGATGCAGAAGGACAACACTCAATTGTAATTTCAATAGATTATGATGTGGAATTAAAGCTTCTGGAAGAGTGGTTAACAAAACCAAAGATATATGAAGATGTATCAACACTCCACTTACCCCATTGGGTTGGTTACTGCTAGTGAAATTGCACTTCTGTTATTAGAAGAATCAGATAAAAAATATATTTTTTTGTCTTTTATCTTTGTCCCTTCCAGGGTTTGGATCATTTAATTGTGATTACCACTCGTCTTCTACTCCTGAGTATTATAACTTGACTACATGTATACATATATAACTATAGAATTCATCACCTCAATATAATATAATATATATATATATTATATATATCTATATATATATATATAATATAGTATATATATATATATATATATATATATATATATATATATATATATATTATATATATATATTATATATATATATATATATAAACTATTAGGGGTCGCACCCTTCCAAATTATTCATATTTTCCTTCTTATTTTCGATCACAATATGTCATGGACTTATTATATGCCATGCCACCACAAGTAATGGAACCCACAATGCATAAAAGATGTGCAGTTTCTAGGGAAATACCCACACGTTTGAGCAATGGAGTCATCATAAGCAACTTCGACAGGGTAATGTGTGTGATGTGTGTGAGGAGGTCATCCCTTGGAATGGGTGGAAATAAGAAATTTCTCATTGCCAGATTGATGACTCATATTCATTTTGACACCCCTCCATCACCTTCTCCGAAACCACTACAAGGGGTGTCAGAGAAGGTGGTATCAGGTTTCCAAAACCACTTACGGGATGTTGACATACACATAACAACAATATGGACCCCATCTCATGACCTCTTCCATGGTACTCGCCCACCACATTATCCCAGTCCTACCACCCTGGTAATTCTCCTTAGTTGATCCCCTTTACGCACCTGGGATGGGTGCTGAAATATGGAAATAAGAATATTCCAATTTAATTTTTCATTGAATTGAATTGTGAATTCAAATCGAATTTAGTCTTAACAGCTACTTGGAAATAATTCATTAGTTTATTTTAAATTAATTAGTTGGATAAATTCAAGTTAGAAGTCTTTTTGAAGTCATGCAAGAGTTATCCCTTAAATTAATGAGATACGATTGAGTTATATTTGAGTTGTAATTAGTTAACTCAATTTACCGAGTTAAGTCCAGTTAAATTAGTTCCAAACTATTTGAGGAACTAATATTGAGTTAACAGTCATTTGATGCATTAATGCACTCAAATAGTGATACTCTAGTTAACTAAAGATTCCCTCATCAGATTCCCTCATCAGAAACTCATGTATGTCTATTCTGAGAAAAACCCAATTGAGATTAATGTTCAAGAACAGTGTACTATTAGTTGCACGTGTTTTCTCATGAGAAAACTCATGCATGCAAGCAAGGATTTCTTGGAAATAATATTGAGAGGCGGGGATGAATCAATATTATCAAATCAAACACCTTTTTATTTCCATACTCAAATTCATATATGCTACTTCAGTAAACTAGTGTATATCCAGTAAACTTATGATTCAGTTAATCCATTAAATGTTGATCCTTAGTTAGTGCATCAGAACTTTATTAACCATATGAACAGTAAACAGGTGCAGTAAAATAGAATAGATCAGCACACACAAGAAGCACACATGAACACCACGATGTAAGGTGGAAACCCAATGTGGGTGAAAACCAACTCTTTCAATTCGTCTCTATCTTCTTTTAATAAGAAACTTACTTTTACAATATTTCTGTATTGGTGCAACCTTATACCAATACACAGGCTTCTACCTGCAGAAGGTTACAACCTCCTCTCGTTCTCCAGCTTCTCCCAGAAGGGAGCTACAACCCCCTTATCTCTTCTACTAGCCGATCCTTTTACTAGTACGTAGGTGTTGGCCTACTGAATGCTCCAACCTTCACTCATTTTCTAGCTGCTACTAGGAGGGAGCTACAACCCCCTTAGCTCTTGTACTAGTTGATGTACTAGTACATAGGTGTTGACCTATAGAAGGCTACAACCTTCTCTTTCTTCCTCTAGGTACCATGTTTCATAAATGTTCAGACTAGATACTCATGGAACACAACATCATAATCTGAGCCACGTTTCATCCAATTTTCTTATTGGACCCATCAATATCATTGAAGAACAAAATAAATCACCACTAGCATCATCAATCTCTGAATCACCCAATACTGAATCACTGAAACCCTGTCAACAAAATGCAGTCACCAAAACACAGAGCAGAACATAGAACTATGAAACAATTTTCAGAACCAATTGTATCATAAAAAATCATGCATCAGAATGCATACGCTACTTGGAAGTGTCGAACCAGCGTGTATACGGAACTTCACCAAAGAAAACCAGCGTATATGTCATCAATTACTTACTTATAACTTCGCTGCACTTCCTGACTTCAGAAATACCTAGATCATTACATATAAAAGGATAATACATATATTAGCAACCAGATCTAGTCCATCAGATCACATAAAGATAAGTCATTATGATCCTGATCCATTATAGATCTCATCCATCAACACTGAAGCTAAACATAATCAACCAATCTGAATATGCAGAATACTAACACCAGTAAACAGTCATCAGAACTCATCAACAACCCCAACCACCTGTAACTTCAAACATCATAGCTCATATGGTATACGCTACTTAGATGTATCTAACCTATGTATGTACGCACTTTTATCATAGTCAACCAACATATACATCTTTAAATACTCATTCATGATTTGTAGCTATTCCAAACTTGAGTTATACCTAGATCATAATATTTACAGATCCTTACATGCATCAGTATACAGATCTAGAATAAACATGATCAAACCGTATAGAGATTATTCATTCCAAGCCATTAGATCCGGATCTATCCTTAGATCTTGTTCTCCATCAACCACTGAGATTCCTCCTTAGCTCAGAGCAAGGCATCATGAACCCATAACCTGCATATTGGATCTCATACTTCTTGAGATATTCGAGACTTACTTGGTGCCTTTGCCTAATGATCTTCTCCTCCTTTTATATTCTTAGGCCTTTACTCAATACCATGGTCCAAAACCACTTAGAACCAATACCTTGGACCAAATACCTGGGATCAACACATCCGACAAGATACCTTGGACCAATACCATGGATCACAATACCATGGTCCAAATACCATGGACCAAAACCAAATGTACGTGCCTTTCCTTGCATGAGAGTGCGTGTATATGTATACACACCTTTTGGCTGGCTAAACTGCATGTATACGTGGCTTTATCAAGGGTAACCTACGTATATCTCTTTTTCTTCATTCCGTGAGCCTGAGTTGTGATTTGTCATCGTAGTAAGTTTCCATCAAGGACAACACCTGTATCATAATGCCAACAATCTCCCCCTTTGGACTTGATGGCAAAGTTATCTTGCCATATTGAGAACTGCCATCTTAATGAGATCTCATTGCTCATTACATCTGAACTAATTCCTTTGAGTTGCCTTGCATCCCATGTAATTTTTCATATCTGATATCTCTTCTATAGATTCATCTAGTTATATATTAGTGAGTTGTTTTGCTACAAGTGGGTTGCCATCAAGTACAACACATGCATCATAATGCCAACAATCTCCCCCTTTGGACTTGATGGCAACAACCATACCAAGTCACTCTCCCCCTTTGACATCAAGGGCAAATGGCAGACCTTGATATACATTCCGCTGTCCATACTCCCTTGAGTACCTGCTAAAATCTTTCAATGAGCTCCCCCTTTGTTTATGCAAAGGTGTACCAATCTGTCCATTCTCCCTCTGAGTACATGCTGAAATCTCCGCCCTACTGAAGTGTGATGTTCATGCTCCCCCTGAATGTAAGCAAGGTCTGCAAAAAGATGTTCTACAAGAAGAACATGACTCTATCCTAAATGACCTTCCTATCACCAAAGAATCATACATACATCCATCTCCCAACCAAGTGGGGATATAGCAATATTGACTCATCCACCCAACCAAGTGGGGATAAACCAAATCATACCAATTTTTTATACATGATTGAAACATTACATCATCCTTCCCATGCATAGTGGGGGTACGAATTACATCATATGACCAAAAGGGATTTATCAAATGACTACAATAGATAGAGACAAACTATTACATCATGAGTCTTGATATGACCTTTAAATGACATTTATAATAGAGACCAAACATCTAAATAAGACCATGATAGTCATTAGCAACTATCATACACAATGTATGATCTGCTCCATAAGCATCTGTCAACAACATTTAGACCAACAACCTATATATGTCCATTAGTGTATAAGTCATCAACCTATAACAAGGTATGTTTGCATATAGATATCAACTCATCCTTTTGAACAGAATTCTACATATGACGTGCAAAATCATTCACATTATATCATATGTGAAAAACACCACATCCATCTCATCAACATCAAGATCTGCATGATCTTATATATCATCCAAGTATCATCACTTGGGAACATCTGCATCAATCAATATATGTAAGTATCAACCTATCATCATATAGGTAAGAACTCATCATCATCATGTCTCCAACAATGCAACTTTGAGTAATCATCCATGTATCTAGCACACTATATATAGCACTATGTATCTTGAGCTCAAGATCTTTTGTCAAGACTTCTTGATATCATCAACATCAACAATCCTCATCCATGTGAGTGCCAAGAATTATAGGAATATTGCATCATAATTGTATTATATGCTGACAACAGATATGAGTGACTCATCATCAAGTAATGAAGTTTGTGTATTCAAGCTTTGTACTTCTCCTCATCCTTATGAAGACCACCATGGAAGCACCATATATGCATCATCAGAGAATCAACCATAAATCTAATCTTGAACATCAACTATGTAACCCCAAGAATCATATGAGATTTTTGTCATGGAGAACTCATAACCATATCATAGTAAGATGTATCATTTAGCCATATAAGCATCATCACCAAGGACTACTAACTATAATGTCAGCAATGCATTATTCAAAGCATAAACTCCCCTGAACCTGTGTCATCTGTTTGTTGTTAGATCTGATCATATATATTAGCAAGAAGTATCAAGGCATCATCATCATCAAGTTAGGATAAAAAACGCTTACGAGTATCAAGATATTTCCACACATCATTAGTAGATTGAAACCATTATCAAATAGAGAAAATAATGGACTGAATCATATCAGACCTTTTTTCTTGAGCCTGTCCCACTGCTTTTCCTCAATCTAACATATACGTGACTGTGCACTGTCTAACTCGCATATATACGCGACTTCTCTTTATGAAACTTGCATATGAAATTGAGAACACTGAAGGTTTACACTTTCAGCTTCCTCTGAGTTTGTTATGTCTGTACATTGTGATGTGCCACATCTCTCAAACTGTGCTTCCTTCTTCTTCCATATCTTCAAGTGTGATGATGTTTTCTCCTTTTGGTATGGTGCTCGTACTTTGTTCCTGCATTCCTTTGCTATATGTCCCAGCTTGTTACATGCATAAAATATTACATTTTTCATATTCCTTCTGTAGGAATCAACAGCTTTGTGACAAAACATATTGCAAGAAAAACAATATCCCTTAAAGTACCTAGAACGTGATGATCTTTCTGTGTGATGGTCTTGAACCATTGTACTTCTGCATTTGGCTGCAACATGTCCAAGATTATACATAACATTCAACATTATTCATTGGAGGAGTAAAATATTTTCTTTGAAGAATTTCTTTCCTTGGTTGTTGATGGGATTGACCTCTCATCTCCTTGTTGAGTATTTCAGATTGTGCATTAGAGTTCCTTGTCTTATTTTGTGAACTAGATTCACCTTCAATAGATTCATGAAAACCAAGACTAATTTTGATAGCAGGAGAACTTTGACTACTAAGAATATCATCCAAGATCTTAGTACTATCTTGAAATCATAAGAGCTTATTCTTTTCTTCTAGGTTATGTTTTAGAATATTTACCTCAACCTGATGTTGCTCTTCCTTTTCACGATACTGCTTCTTCATGTTTTCTTCAACTTTTCTTCCTTCTTCCAACTAATGTCTTAATTCAAGAACTTCATTTTTTTGTTTTTCAAGAGCTTGGAGTAGTTCCTTATTCTGCTTATTTGATTCTTCAAGATCTTCTTTTAGCGAGAGGATCGTAGCTCAAGACTTTCATAGTAACTGGATCTTTCTCTGAGTTTCTTGACTGTTGTGATCCTTTCATTAACTTCATTTCTTAATGATGTTACTTCATCCTGCAACTTTTGACATTGATCTTCCTTTACCTTGAATAGCTTCCTTACCTTGTTTCCTTCTTGTATTTGAGCTTTTAGATTGGTAACTTATTCTTTGGAGATACATTCCCTTTTGTGCAATATATCTTGTTGATCTCTAATTTTGTATGTAAGCCTTTTAAATTCTGCCTCTATTTGATATCTTTCTTTCTCACCCATAAGAGCAAATTCAATTGTTTTGCTATCACTTTCATCATCTTCAAATGGATGGAGAAATGTATCACCAAAGGATAACAAATTCATACCTGATAGTTATTTTTCTTGTTCATCCTCATTCTGAAGTGATTCTGAATCTGAAGTGCTTCTTCCACATATTCCCCAATTGATTCTCCCACTGCCATAGTTCCTTTGAGATGTCTTCTTCTTCTTAGGTGCTTTCTTCTTTAGCTTCCTTCAAATTGTTCTACGGATCTCCTTGAAGCAATCAAGCTTCTACCAAAGGACTTGCTCTGATACCAATTGTTGGAAATAAGATTGAGAGGGGGGGGTGAATGGGTATTATCAAATCAAACACATTTTGATTTCCATACTCAGACTCATATACACTACTTTAGTTAAGGGAACCTGCATGTACACGCAACTGTGTCTAGTGCAACTAGCGTATATCTAGTAAACTTATGATTCAATTAAGCCATTAAATGTTGATCTTTAGTTAGTGCATAAGAAATTTATTAACCATATGAACAGTAAACAAGTGCAGTAAAACAAAACGGATGATCACACACAAGAAGCACACATGAACACCATGATGTAAGGTGGAAACCCAATGTGGGTGAAAACCACCTACTGCTATTCGTCTCTATCTTCTTTTAATAAGAAACTTCTTTTTACAGTATCTATGTACTGGTGCAGCCTTATACCAGTACGCAGGCTTCTACCTGCACAAGGTTACAACCTCCTCTCGTTCTCCGGCTTCTCCTGGAAGGGAGCTACAACCCCCTTAGCTCTTGTACTAGCCGATCCTTTTACTAGTATATAGGCGCTGACCTACTGAATGCTCCAACCTTCACTCATTTTCCAGCTACTACTGGAAGGGAGCTACAACCCCCTTAGCTCTTGTACTAGCTGATGTACTAGTACATAGGTGCCAACCTATAAAAGGTACAACTTCCTCTTTCTTCCTCTAGCTACCACATTTCATAAATTTTCAGACAAGATACTCATGGAACACAACATCATAATATAAAGGCAACGTTTCATCCAATTTTCATACTACACCCATCAATATCATTGAAGAACAAAATCAATCACCACTTGCATCATCAATCTCTGAATCACCCAATATTGAATCACTGAAACCCTGTCAACAAAATGGAGTCACCAGAACACAGAGTAGAACATAGAACTCTGCAACAATATTCAGAATGAACTGTATCATCAAAAATCATGCATCAAAGTTCATACGCTACTTGGAAGTGTCCAACTAGCATGTATACACAACTTCACCAAAGCGAACCAGCGTATATGTCATCAATTACTTACTTATAACTTCGCTGCACTTCCTGACTTCAGACATACCCAGATCATTACATATACAAGGATAATATATATGTTAGCAACCAGATCTAGTCCATCAGATCACATAAAGATAAGTCATTATGATCCTCATACATTATAGATCTCATCCATTAACACTGAAGCTAAACATAATCAACCAATCTGAATAAGGAGAATACTAACACTAGTAAACAGTCATCAAAACTCAACAACAACCAGAACCACCTGTAGCTTCAAACATCATAGCTCATATGGTATATGCTACTTAGACGTATCTAACCTGCGTATGTACGTGCTTTTATCATAGTCAACCAGTGTATACATCTGTAAATATTCATTCATGATTTGCAGCTATTCCAAACTTGAGTTATACCCAAATCATAATATTTACAGATCATCACATGCATCAGTATACAGATCTAGAATAAACATGATCAAACTGTATAGAGAGGATTCATTCCAAGCCATTAGATTCCTATCTATCCTTAGATCTTATTCTCCATCAACCGCTGAGATTCCTCCTTAGCTCAAAGCAAGGCATCATGAACCCATAACCAGCATACTGGATCTCATACTTCATTAGATATTTGAGACTTACTTGGTGCCTTTGTGTAATGATATTCTCCTCCTTTTATAGTCTTAGGCCTTTACTCAATACCATGGTCCAAAACCACTTAGAACTAATACCTTGGACCAAATACCTGGGATCAACACATCAAACAAGATACCTTGGACCAATACCGTGGATCACAATACCATGGTCCAAATACCATGGACCAAAACCAAATGTATGCGCCTTTCCTTGCATGAGAGTGCATGTATACATATACGCACCTTTTTGTCGACTAAACCGCATGTATACGCGGCTTTATCAAGGGTAACCTACGTATATCTCTTTTTCTTTATTCTGTGAGCCTGAGCTATGATCTATCATCTTAGTAAGATGCCATCAAGGACAACACCTGTATCATAATGCCAACAGGATTCATCCTTGAGGATTGCACAGTTTTGAAGGCTTGTTTTTCCGCTTCGTAATAGGCTAATCATCCACAAGGAAAAATGCAAGGAAATAGGAGCTTGGAGGGCAGAGAGGAAGGCTGGAGAGAAGCCAAGATTGCTTATGAGCATCTATGAGGATTGTATTGAGATCTAGCTAGCTATGAGAGCTAAGGTTTTGTATAATTTATACGTATTTCCACAATGTATGATAATACAATAGTGGGGTTTTTATCTGAGACTTTCCCCAAAGTATTTTCATGTGTATTGTGCCATTGATTCTTCTTCTTCTGGTTATATTGTTTAGCTTGATCTTTAAGCTTCCGCAAATTGATAGTAGAAGTAGGTTATAGTATTCTGATTTGATTTACATTACATTACTGAGTTAACCTATCACATATTTTATACAATGGTATCAGAGCTGTGAAAAGTATACTGAGAAGAGAATTCAAAGTTTGAAGTTCGGGGTTGCAAGTGCAAATCGAATTCATATCATACTTCAAGGTTGGCCAATGGCGTTCTGTGGCTTGAGACATGAGTATGCCTTGGAAGGTAGCTCAAATTACATAGCATGTAAATATAGAATGAAGGCTGTATTAGAAGACAATGGCCTAAAGGAATTCATTGATCAAGAAATCCCAAAGCCATCTTCAACTAATGCACAAGAGTTGGCTAAGTGAAAGAAGTGTGTGGTGAAGGCGAGATGGATCATCCTTGAGGTAGTTCAAGACCATATTGTCTCGAGTCTCCATGGGAAGGATACTCCATTTTCAATGTGGAAGACATTGAAGGACTTTTAGAAGAATAGTAGCAACCAAAGGAAATTGGAGCTCAAGGATAAGCTTCAAAGAATCAAGATGGTGTTGTCACCACAACCACCACCCTATTAAAACCTGCTTTGGTAGCAAATTTGAATGGGTCTCCTAGAAGTTTGATCTTTCATTTTTCCGAATGATAACTCTCCGAATGATCTATTTTTATCCCAGGGATTTTAACTCTCTGACGAGTCAAATCTTCAATTCTTAATGGTTAAGACCCCCCTGAATAAGTCTCGATGGCATGATTCATTTATAACCCAGTCTATCCCTTCATTCATATCCTTCATCGAGACTTTTTGAATCCTCATAAACCTTCATGATGCTCTATGACCACACATATAGCCAACCCCCACTCTTTACTATGGGTGTATATGGACTCAACCCTCAAAACCTCCTATCGCGTCCTTATTTCTATATCAGTGCTTTGATAATAGAAATACTATACAAATATGCATAACTTACCCTTTTTGCGCTTCCTCAGTCTTTACACATCTCTTGATGCATGCCTTCATCGCTTAACGCAATCACTTGACCACTCCTCCATCGCATATCGCTTTTCACATTGGTAAAGGGCTAAGGTCTATCTCCCATGACTTACTACATGCTATCAAGTCTTCGATCACATCGGATATAGCAATCAACACTTTCAACATTGATACATAAGGTGCGCCGCGATACACCGGACCTACCGGGATTATTAAACATAACACATATATTTTTTGGGTCTGCTTCCCCAGTCACAAATCGCAATCAGCAGAGCCCAAGGCTTATACATAAAGCGCGATGCGATATGACAAACTTGCCAAAATTATTAACCATAGCGCATATATTTTTTGGTTCCGGCCTATCGCAAATCGCAATCAGTAAAGCCAAAGGCTTATACATAACGCGCGATGCAATATGGTGGACCTGCTGGGACTATTAAACACAACTTATATATTTTCAGGTCCGGCCAATCACAGTTCACAATCGACAGTCGGAGAAAGTGAAGCAACATGCGATATGCGAAAGGGCAATGAGTGGACCTGATGATAATTATAGATCTGGGCATATAGTATTTGAAGTCCGACCTTATGGTTCGACTATGGGTTTTCCCGTGTATTCCCATGTGCTCCAATAAAATGTTGTGGTCCGAGTTTTTAAAAGAAAATCCAATAGAGTGAATGGTCCGATTTTGAAGCATTGTCAAGTGATTCTTGAATAAAAATGAATATTATGGGCAACAAGAATACATATTACAATAGGTTCAGTTGTTCAATAATTATAGTTTCTCTGCGTTGCAAGATTAAATAGAAACCGTGAGTAAATGCAAGGTTTGTTTATGGACATGTTTGTCATATTTCTCATAATCATAGCCAATATGAAGTATTTCTATAGGTGAGGACCAAGAGAAGAAAGGTGAGTTTGAGTGGACCCGGTAATGGATAAATGCGATCTATATCAAGACGTCACCTCTGCACCACCGATGTTGATATTGCAAAGAGATACTCTGCAAGAAAGGGATATGAACTACCATAGTGCATAATGGAGGCATGCTCTATGTCTAGAGGAAGCACTCACGACAACATTGATCCATCAAGATGTTATTACCTCCAAACACACCTTCAATGATGCCATATGTGGGGTGATGAGTGCAATGTCTTCAGTTTCCTTCGAGAAATAGTAGGGAATAATGTCCGCTCAATAAAGGTGTGAAGAGATGACACACGGTCATTCTCTTTTAATCAACATCTATTCGTTTCCCCAAGAAATGAAGCGCTCCAGCAGATATGCCCTCTATGTGTTAGTCGTTTCACCGATCGATTCTATGTCTATATATTTTAATGTGTATATGGAAAAGAGTAGGAAGTTGAAAGTCAGAGGGGGGGGGGGGAAGACGGAGGGGCAATCTTCTTTGCAAAGTATTACCTCCAGAGATGGGTGGAGGGTTTTGTTTTTTGGGCAGAACAACTTTTGATTTATTTTGCTAATAAAGAAGATTGTTTGGGTCAAGAAGGAGACTTTTTCAGATTTATTTTCCTCTTCTTTCATGTGTTTAGATTCAAGGTATTGTTTCTAGCATAAATATAAATGTGTTTTGTTTTGTGCAAATTCATAACAATACAACTTATGAATAGTCTTAGTTATTTGAATGTAATTATTTGTTACGGTTAACTCATGAGCGGTCCTTGATTCAAAACTATATTAAACATCAGTTGCAATTTTTTTTTTAGGAACAAAAATGTGCATTCTTGTAAGAATAATTAGATTATTATTCAACTTTAATACAACCTTGTTCATCTGTGGACTCAGTAATTGATTCATTTGGACTTGGAATCTATATATGATGTTTAATCTCTTTTATTATGCTCCTACAAGATAGATTAGAATCGTTAGTATTAGGATAAGTAGGTACAATTAGTATAGATAGGACTTAATACATATAGGTTAGTTGTTTCTTTTGTTGATTTAACTAAACTCTTCCTTTGGGGAGAAATCTTTCAACACCTATAACAGTTTGTGGGATCCTTTAAAACCCATTGAAACTAACCACTCCAAACGAAAGCATATCTAATTGGGGCCTCCGATCGGGTTAGTTCCCTTTGTTGGCATAGAAAAAATTTGCAGTGTCAATAGATGGAGAAGGGCGATACTATTTCCACATATCTGAACAAGCTCACCACCTACAGAGATGAGCTTGGCAGTGTGGGAATAACTATTACCAATGATGATATGGTGGGCCTCACTCTCCTTGGCCTTCTAAAGAGTTGGAATAGCTACCAAGACTCTGTGAATGGAAGGGAGAAACTGCTATATTGGGAACGACTATGGTTGGATCTTATGTAGGAGGAGATCAGGAGGAGTACACAAGATGGTTCTTCATCCAAGAATGATGATGAAGAAAATCTAGCCTTAGTAAGTAAGGCAAGGAGAGGGAAGGGGAAGGCTTCCCATTTCAAATCAGATTCTTCTCATGGAGGGAAGAAGAGTGACATGTCCAAAGTAAGATGCTTTAATTGTCACAATATGGGACATTATGCAACTAAATCCCCATCGAATAAGTCCAAGAAGGGATCCTCGGAAGGATTGAAAGGTGAAGCATTAGCCTCTCAGTTTGAAAGGGACCTTACTCTCATCGCATGCATGGTGTCATCGATGATGGGTTTTGTCTAGTATCCTGACAGTGGAGCCTCATTCCACATGACCAGTGATAAAAATTTATTTAGTGCCTTGGAGGAGAAAGACCTCAAGATACGCATAGAGATGGGTGACAACCGAAGGTATAGTGTTTCAGAAGTGAGCACAATTGCTTTTTAGAGGAAGCATGGAGCTCCTCTCACCTTGACAGATGTGATGTATGTGCCTGGACTAAAGAAGAACTTGGTATTGGTCATGATGTTGGAGGGAAAAGTCTACGATGTTGTCTTCAGTAAAGGAAAGGCATTCCTAAGAAACATAGCCACGGATCAGACCAAGAGGATAGGGATTCAGGTGAAGAATCTCTATAAACTAGAGGTAGATGGTTATGCAACATTGAGTATGAAAGCATAATTGGTGCAAAGCCAAGATATTGGTGAGTTGTGGCACAGGCAGTTGGACCGTTTGCATCATGGGGATTTGAAGATAATGCAGCAGATATCTATAGGACTTCCTAAAGGTAAACTTGAGCAAGTTGACACATGCAAAGGTTGTACCTTGGGAAAGTACACCAAGTCTTCCTTTCATGATCGAGACAGTGGAGCAAAGGCTATCTTAGAGTGAGTTCATATTGATTTGTGTGGACCATTCAAATCAGCATCCACAGTGAAGCAAAGGTATTATGTGATTTTCATTGATGACTATTCTCATAAATGATGGATTTATTTCATGCAGAAGAAGGACCAAACCTTCACAAATTTGTGTGAGTTCAAATCTTTGGTAGAGAAAGAGTCAGGGAAGAAGATCAAGGCCTTGAGAAGCAACAACGGTGGAGAATATGTCTCTCAAGAGTTTAAGGAATTCTGTGCAGTAGAAGGAATTAAATGAGAGTTGATGGCACCTCATAACCCACAGCAGAATGGGGTGGCCAAAAGGAAGAACAAAACTACTGTAGAGGCAGCACGAGAAATGTTACATGACCAAGGCCTACCACTTCACTTGTGGGCTGAGGCATGCAACACAACAGTCTATTTGCAGAATAGAAGCTCGCATCACAACTATCAGGTGTACTTTCCTACCAATCGGAGGACAGTAGTTCATAGAGATCTCAAGTTTGATAACTAGAAGGCCATGCGAGCTTCCCTTGAGAGGGAGCTCCAACTATAGGCTGTGGAGGAATTATTGGTTCCTAAGGAGGAGGGGCCTTAGACTGATGTGGAGCATCCGCATGCAGAGGTTCTAGGAGTGGAGACATCCACTCAAGCAAAGTCTTCTAGAGATGGATAGAAGCGCACAAGAGAAGCTAACAGATTGTTGGAGGATGCGATAGAGAATGTGGGAGCGCCATCTTCTCAGCACAAACAGAGGAGGTCACCTGAGAGGTACACTGGATACATGGCCCTTGCTAGGAAATGTGTTGAGACTGAGCCATCTTCCTTTGAGGAAGAAGTGTAGCAACCGATTTCGGTTGATGCTATGGTGGAGGAGTATGACTCCATAGTTCATAACAATGTTTGCGACATGGTTCTGAGACCAGAGAACAAGTCAGCTGTGAGTTCCCATTGGCTTTACAAGGTAAAGAAAGTTGCTAATGGTAGTGTCGAGAAGCATAAGGCAATATTTGTTGCCTATGGATTTTCACAGGTCGAGGGGATTAACTATGATGAGACTTTTGCTCCTATTGCAAGGTACTCATCTATCATATCTATGTTGGCACTATCAGCATAAATGAGTTGGAAGATCCATCAGATGGATGTGAAAACTGCATTTCTCAATGGCCATATTAAGGAAGAGGTGTACATAGAGCAGATGAAAGGTTTTGAGACCTTCGACCGTGAGTCGCATGTGTACCGACTCAAGAGAGAATTATATGGGTTGAAGCAAGCACCTCATGCTTGGTACACTAGGATAGACAACAACTTCGCCGGGTTGGGCTTCACAAAGAATGAAGTAGATGTGAACCTGTACCACATCGTGGTGAAAGGTAAGTTGTTGATCATCGTACTTTATGTTGATGATCTCATATTAACTGGTGATGGTCCGTTGATCATGTCTTGCAAGGAGGACCTTGCAAGAGAATTCAAGATGAAAGACATGGGTCTCATGCATTACTTCCTTGGCATGGAAGTGTGGCAGAAGGATGGGGAGTTATTTGTATCTTAGGGCAAGTATGCCAATGAGATACTCAGGAGATTCACATGGAGAAGTGCAATCCCATGAAGACTCCTCTAGCAGGTAACTAGAGGAAGGAGGTTGCTACTTCAAGAGAAGTGGTAGAGGCTATTGTGTACAAGTAGCTTGTGGGTTCATTGATGTACTTAATGAACACATGACCAGATTTGTGCTATGTAGTGAACCAGCTGAGTCAAGCGATGGTTCAGCCTACCAAGATGTTTTGGAAGGTGGTAAAGCATGTACTGAGGTACTTCAGAGGCACATCTTAGTATGAATTATGGTATAGACAGATAGAGGGAGTGAAGCTACAAGGCTTCACTGATGCAGATTGGGCAGGGAATCCATCAGATCGGAAGATCACATCAGGAGGGATTTTCAACCTTGGGTCAGCGACAATCTCTTTTTACAGCAGGAAACCGAGGTCAGTTGCACTCAGCTCGGCAGAGGCAGAATACATGGCTGCCAGTTAGGTAGCAAGTGAGGCCATATGGATGCAGAAAATCCTAGTTGTTTTGTTTGATCAGAGGATGGATCCAACTATGATCTATTGTGATAGTCAGAGTTGTATCAAACTCTCTGAGAATCCAATATTTCATGATAGGTCCAAGCACATCGACATCTAGTATCATCATCTCAGAGACTATATAGCAAGGAGGATCATGTTGTTGTAGTATATTTCGACAGAGAAGTAAGATGCTAACATTTTTACAAAGGCATTGTCAAAATGTGAATTCAAGTTCCATAGAGACACGGTCAGGGTGGTAGATAATCCCCTTCTTGTTGAGAGGGAGAGTTGAAATATGGCAACAATAATATTCCAATTTAATTTTTCCTTGAATTAAATTATGAATTAAAATCGAATTTAGTCTTAGCAACTACTTGGAAGTAATTAATTAATTTATTTTAAATTAATTAGTTGGAGAAATTCAAGTTATAAATATTTCTGAAGTCATGCAAGAGTTATCCCTTAAATTAAGGAGATAAGATTGAGTTATATTTGAGTTGTAATTAGTTAACTTAGTTTACTAAGTTAAGTCTAGTTAAATTAGTTCCAAATTGTTTGAGGAACTAATAGTGAGTTAACAGTTAGTTGATGCATTAATGCACTCAACTAGTGCTACTCTAGTTAACTAAAGATTCCTTCATCAGAAACTCATGCATGTCTATTCTGAGAAAGACCCAGTTGAGATTAATTTTCAAGGATAGTGTACTATTAGTTGCATGTGTTTCCTCATGGAGAAAACTCATGCATGCAGTCAAGGATTCATCCTTGAGGATTGCATAGTTTTCAAGACTTGTTTTTCCACTTGGTAATAGGCTAATCATCCACAAGGAACAACACAAGGAAAAATGAGCTTGGAGGTAGAGAGGAAGGTTGGAGAGAAGCCAAGATTTCCTGTGAGCATCTATGAGGATTGTATTGAAAGATGGCTAGCTGTGAGAGCTAAGGCTTTGTATAGTTCCTATGTATTTCCACCATGTATGATAATACAATAGTGTGGGGTTTTTATCTGAGGCTTTCCCCAAAGTATTTTCATGTGTATTGTGTCATTGATTCTTCTTCCTTTGGTTATATTGTTCAGCTCGATCTTTAAGATTCCTCAAATTGATAGTAGAAGTAGGTTATAGTATTCTGATTTGATTTATATTGCATTATCAAGTTAACCTATAATAGATTTTCTATAATGGACCTCTGGGACACATCATCCTGACGCTCTTCTCAATTCCCCCTCTTTACACCTCCATGACACATCATCCTAGTCCCAAGGAGGGATTTCCACAAGAGCTTTTTGCAAAGGCCAATTGGTACGAATAATGCCTCTTCCATTGGTTATGGGAGTTAGGCCAAGGTCTCCATGACACCATGTTCCCACAATATATATATCTATATATATATATATATATATATATATTATATTATATATATATATATATATATATTATATACTATATATATAGACACACACATAGACACTCATGAGCAGAGAAAGGGATTTCAGAATGACTGGTTTTGGCATAAATACACTTTGATAGTGTATCTGCTCGTTCTCCTTCACTATCTGCATTGTTGAATACACTCAGTTCCCACGGAACTAATATAATTGCATGTCTCCATACATACAAGGCATTAGAGAAAAATAAGAGTCTAAAGGACTAGCTAATAAAACCTCATTATTTTAATTTATAATTGTAAACCATGCATTGCTCTAACAATCAATGTAAATTTGGCTTACACTCCAAACATATACACATACATTTAACAACATAGGTTACCTGTACAAAAATTTATCTTAAATTGAAAATTGGTGTCTACGAAACTGAGTCTAGGATGAGGACTCTCCAACCAACCATAAATATTTGTATCCAAAGCTCACTTGCAACTATCACCCTTGAGCCACATTCTAGAGATTGAGGGGCATTGCTCAAAGGAATAAAACACCAACTGCAAGTTGAAATATGGACTTTATAGGTTCTCCTTCCTCCACCCACCAGCTACTTAGTAGTTAAATAATGTACAAGGAATCCAAAATCCAACTTCCCCCACCCTCCAACTATCTAAGGATGACCAATCGATCCACAAAATGATGACCAATTGATCGACACATGGAATCTAGAGGTTTGCAACCTCCTCTTAAATTTCAGACTTCTCTATGTTGTTTCAATTACTTTATCCCAATTCAATTCTTCAATTAGCAATATTTTATCAATAATTAATATTTCCAATCATCAATAGTAATTGAAGAAAAACAGTAAATGCAATGAAAAAGGAGACAATCAACACCTCTGCAAGAGACACTAGATTTTCAGTGAATGACTAAGGAAAAACCCACTATGAGGAAAACCCTTGTAATTATTCTTCTATTATATTTTCATTAAATGTTCAACAGGGAGTAAATGATCCCAATATAAAATAATCTAGAAAATTTAAACCAACACCATTAAGAAATAGTTAACATCATCAACATACATTAGAGACAACTTTTCCTGTTTGTGGTCAACTAAGGTCAATTGTCAAATTTTAGCCCCAGATCCCAACTGCATGGAGGAAGAGATATGCATGTGGTTCAAATATTCCAACCACACTTTTGACCCTACAAGCCTATGCTTATAACCAAAAATACACTTGTGTCAAGCATGTGGTTGTGAACCAAAACCCTAAAACATGTGTGAGCTTTAGACCCTATAATCTCAGACCTGAACGAACCAAATTTCTCGACCCAACCTAAGACTTGTGAAAACCAACCACTGAAGAAGAGAAGAAGAAGATACTTGGTGATTTCCAAATGAGCTTTAGTTAACTTGTATTTATAGGCTTACAAGGAAGTCCAATTTCCTGTTAGGGTCGATGTGTCCATATATGAACATGTGGGCTTTTCTTCAAAAGTACACTTTCCCTTGTCCAAATTGAGTGTTTCAATAGTCAAAAGTGGTCCTCTTGAAAAGAGGAACCTAGTCCCATGATTGGAATTTGTCACTGAGCTTCCAAATTAACACTCCCTCTCATCTAGGGAGGAATTCCAAGTGGATCATGTAATAATCATATGTATCATGTCATCATATGATGTCTCATCTCTGCTTAACTCTATCTACTAAAAACTTCTTGACTCTAAAGAAGAAGAATCATCACAGAGAATTATCTACCACCCTTTCAAGATAATGATGAAAGTATTATGGGACACTCTCACCTCATTTCATCTCATGGGGGAGCAAACATGTTCCACCCGATGTTGAGTAATAGGATTCATTGCATAGGGAAGCAACCATCTTCCACCCCGTGTCAATGCAATGTCTAATCCATCATATTGTTCCATAATATTCCCAATAATGACGCTCAAGATTCATGTGGTGGAACACTTACATCATAATTATCTTAGGTGACACACCTCCAAGCACTCCCTCAACCTGTTGGTGAAATAGGGAGTAGTAATCCTAACAAGCCCAACTTGTGGGTATGATGCCAAATGGAGTATATTATTAATAGAACAAGATAGGGGAGAAACATCTATAACCCTATGAGTAATAGATAGGGATGATACCCTATTGTGCAGAGATCCCACAACCCCACGAGCCCTCCATCTCAATTCCTCACTTTAGGAGCTCACACGAGGTGGAAGAGTCGGCTCAGTGCTCTAGATCATTGATGCCCCTTATCAAAAGGGGTCACATCCATCAGTCCAAGCTACTCTCTGAAGGCCAAGAACTTCCATTTCGGCAAAGCCTTGTTGAGCTTATCTGCAGTCTTCTCATTTTTTGATATATGATGTAGTTTAACTGCTCCTCTCTACACCATGTCTCGAATGAAATGATATTGGATCTATAAGTGCTTGGACTTGTCATCAAATACAATATCTCTGCTAGACGAATCCCACTATTGTTGTCACAATATATCACTGTAGTTTCTAGGACCTACTCAAATAGCTCTTCAAAGAGATTCCTCAACCAAACTGTTTCGCAAGTAGCCATACTAGCAACAATGTCCTCAGCCTCAGCGGTACACAGTGTTAAGGAATTATTCTTCCTACTCATCTAAGATATCATGGTAGATATGAGGCTAAAACAACATCCAAACATACTCTTCCTGTCAAAAATATCTCCTGCCTAGCCAATGTTAGTATATCCATGAAGTCAAACATCTCTAGCAAGAATATCTCAGACCAAGGGTGATTGTCCCATGAAAATATCTCAAAATGTGTTTGGTAGCAATCTAATGTGCATGGAGAGGCTTGATCATGAATTGAATCAACATGTTCACTGCATATCATATGTCTAGATGAATTTTCACTAAGAACATCAGAGCCCAATTCAACTATCTATACTTAGATCGACTCACCAAACTGGGTCTTGCAACTCCTCCACATAACTTATTGAAATTCATTTCCATCAGAGTGGGCAAGGACTTTCATTCTATCATTCCAAATCTCTCCAATAGCTTCACGACATATTTTCCTTGTGAAAGGAAAATATCACCAAGCCTTTGCCACACCTTAAGGCCTACAAAGTAGTTGATGAGTCCAAGGTCATTCATCTCGAATTCAGAGGCTAACTCCCTCTTACACTCGATCATCAAGGACTCACTACCTGTCAAGAATAGATCATTAACATATAAAACCAAAATCAATGCATACCTTGGACTACCTTGCAGTAGAGGTTGGGATCAACATTGCTTCTTATAAATCCCAACTTCACCGAATAATTGTCTATCTGGGTGTACCATGCTCTAGGGGCTTTCTTCAAACCATACATTGCCTTCTTCAACCTACAAGCATGTATCTTTATATCCTCTACCTCAAATCCTTGTGGCTACTTAACGTACACTTCTTCTTGTAACATGACATGGAGGAATGTTATAACATGACATGGAGAAATGTTAGGGCAATTTTTTTTTTTAAATCTATTATATACCGTGTATCACGGACTTTAAAAAAACTTAACCTCATGGCCGTTAACACAAAGATCACAGGAAATTTATCAACCTATATCATATATATACCCACTTGCAGGAGCACATACACCATCCTACGTTGTATTTAATGGCACGCAACATTCACCGTCACACACTACAACACTCGCAGCTCATTGTAGCCAAGTCGTTCGGTCTTCAACGCCTTGCTCAAAATACAGTCTCACATATTCAACCACACAGTCTCCATACTCGTCCAATCTCAGTTTAATGAATAGACCAACCCGTTCAACGACTTCCAAAGAATCTTGGAGAGATGATTCAATGTATTATCGAAACGCACAGAAACTCGGGACAGAGAACAAAGCGACGGAGTTTAGTTTAATGGAAGGAAACTAGCTAGGAAATTAAATTTTTAGACTTGTGTTTTCATATCATGTTAGGGCATGAGAGTAATTCTACAAATTTGGTTTTTTATGAATAGATATCCTGGATATATAAGAGGGAGATTATTGAGATTTATCTACTATGTCTTTTGGACTTTTCATAGTTCAACGTTTTTTATTTCCTATTTATAATATTTACTTGATTTTTTTAATTCCATAACAACATCATCTCATATTTATTTACTATTTTTCGAATTTTCGAATTTTAAAATATATATATATATATATTAAATTATTTTCTATTTACAATATTTACTTAATTATTTTACTCCCAAAAATTAAATATCAACCCAATCATCTTATATTCATTCGCTATTTTTCCTTTTTCTATTCGAAAAAAACTCTTCCTTCCATATTATCTTACATATTTCAATGAAATTTAGAATGTATTGATTTCCATATATTATATTTTTCATTATGCTTATTTGTTATATGACATGAATATTAATGTTTAATCATAATGTATAGATAATGATGAACAAGGATTATTGTGATGACAAGAGTATTGGAGAGGAATCAAATGAACTAACCATTTTTAATTTATATGTAAATTTATATTTTTTATTTTATTGAATTCATGTTTTTTCATTATGTTTTTATGGAATGAGGATGAGTGTTTATAGGTAATATATGTTTTTATAGAATGATGATGCGTATTTATAAGTGATTTAGATTGATCATATATTTGTTATATATCTCATTATTTTCATCATGGAAATATGGGAGGAATTATCTTGTAGAGTCATGTTTAACAATAGTCTTAGTTTGGAAAATTGCATGAGAAAAAATATGGAGTCATCTTTAGGCCTTAAATGACAACCTTTTATGGTACCAAACTTACTATGGGCCAAGATTGAGTATTCTACACATAGATACCTTTCCCACAATGCAATAATTGTCTCAAGCAAAGCTTGTAAAAAAAAGTTATACCTCTCACAAATTGACCTACGTAGTTGACCACCATGGTATGAGTGGATGCCACATCAAACCCCTTACTCACACATGGGGCTAATCATGTGTTGTATTTAAATAATTCTTTAGAATGTCCAAGAAACTTATCACTAGTTTAGGGCTGAGGAAGTCAAACATTACCCCTAGATGACTATTGGGCGATATTAAATACCAAGATGCTAGGAAAGGTAGGTGTTCCATTCTATTCTTTTGTATTTTGTTCGATAGTTGAGTAGAGAAAATGGGATTAGGAAGTAGTGGGATTAGGATTTTGTAGCAACCTTACAAGCCACAGGTCTCATGTAATTTCATAGAAAGCACATCTTCTTTGTACTTACATGTTTCCCATAACATCGAAAAGAGAGCATATGAACCTTACCTTTTAGCTAGGTTTTCTGTTGAAAGGGTTTCTAAGAGAAAAACTTGTATCTTTTGTGGATGGTGTGTGTATTTATTTCTATTTTCCATTTCTTGCATTTCAATTGTTTTTTATGAAAATTGTAATTGAAGAATCATAAATCTAAATGGAAAATTCACCTTTTCATAAAATATTTCAGAAATTTATTAGATCTATTGTGACAAATTGTTCGAGTGGAATATCTAAGAAAATTTTACATGAGAAAGGCATTGACAATAATTCAATCAACTTCTAATATCATTTCTTTGATTTCCTTATATGTATAGAAAATTTTTTATACTATTATATTTAAGAGTTACATTTCTCTTAGATGAAAATGTGCCACTTATATACATATAATTCATATGAGGTTAACTTCTTCATTTCGTTTCCTTTTATATATATATATATATATATATATATATAATATATATATATAGATAGATAGATAGATAATATTATTTTTTACACAAGTTGACATTTCCCTAATTTGACAATGCACCACAATTACTTTTATGATTTAATTTCAAAATTCATCATTCCGTTTATATAAACATGCCTTTTTGTTTCCACGATATAAAATTAATTAAATTATTTCAGTAAAATTTTATACTTATATTTATGGATAGGTGGAATTTTCATCTCAATGTATGAAATTCATTGCCAATAAGTGGGGTATTATATGCAAGATTTTTGTTTTAGTAGAATAGATTTATGTTAATCATCCTTTTCATTAAATATTGTAAAAATATTATTATTAATTAATATATTTTAATATTATTAATTAACAAAATTATTAGTAGTTAATAATAATAGTATTAATTATACTCTGTAGAGGTTTGGTCTCATGGCCAGCGGACGATCTGCTAAGTCGTCTATGTTGCTGTGCAGGTCATGAGTTTGTGATGCAGGAGCATCCAGCTCACTCTGACGAGACAGAAAGGACTCCAACCAAGTTCACAAGCGAGAGTCTATTGAATTATCAAATTCTATGGAGGATAATTTTTCTTTTATTTTATTTTACAAATCAGCAAAAGCTAGGTGTCTTTTTATTTCTCAGTTTAAGGATTATTGTAGTTCGGTTGTTAATTAAAAGGTAGTTTAAAGTAATTAGAAAAATAACCATCAACTGTTCCTACAAGTCTTCGAATGCCAGATGACTGTAGTGATGGAAAGAAATAGAAGTTATGTAACTATTTTTTGTAACAGTTAAACCAACTGCTAGCATCAACTGCAAACAGAGGGCTATAAAGCCAAAAGACATGTAACAGAGAAAGGGTTAGTTCAGAAAGAGAAGAAGTTGAGTAAATTCATTAATAGAAGCTATCAAGCATTCAAAACCAGAGAAGTACCGTCCATCGAAATTGCCTACATAATTATTTGTTGATCTTTCATTCATATTTTCATCACTTAACAGACCATTGTATCATTATAAATTAGCATACTGTCATGGCTACTATACAAGCATACGTTACAGTTAAATTTTAGAAAAGCGGAGAGAATCTTGAACAAATTCCAAGTCATAAAACAACCAGTCACTGTTACACTGAAATTTGTCACCATGACTATCTGCAGTTAATATGGCTCCATCAATAGTCATATTATCCTCCTTGTCAAGCCTAATACCTCTGCTCTTCATTTCAAGCTTCAAAAAAGAGAGAAAGTCACTAAAAACATGTTTATCTCTGGGTACGCAGGTTCTCTCTACCTTGCCTGCGTGTACGCATCCCAAACTCATTGTACCTGCGTACTTGTATGCTCTGTAAGTCAAGGGATGGGTGCGTACTCTTGTAAAGGTCAAAAGGCGCGAGTTCATCTTAAAAAAGTTACTTGTGGTCACTTCTAGAGCTTTCTAGAAGAGTGTTTGACGTGTATTGAGCGCCTCCAGATGGTTCATGCATCCCTATGATAGAGGAACTTATCCCATCAAGAGAGGAGCTACCCCATCCAAAAGAGGGAGTATCCCATTGATGTTGGAACTGAATAACTTCCTCTAGAACACTATAAATACAGGCCTTGGGCCAGAGGAGGGGAGGTTGAAAGCTGAACATTCCAAAGGGTAGATGCTGCTGGAATTAGGACTTCCATTGTAAACTTGTGAGGAGAGATTACCATCCTTTCTTGTTGCCATATTGGAAGTGGGTGAGCTTGTCAAAGTAGAGGAAATCTCTTGTTGGACCCTGGTAGGAGCTTGCACAACACCAAGGCTCAGGTTGTAATGGTTTCTTTTTTGTTTCCTTAATACAAATAAGTCCATTCTTCTCAATGATTTGTTGTTAATGAATTGTTTCTTATACTCCTTGGTCTATATGTTGAATATGCTTTGTTTTATGGAATATTCAGGTGTTATGTAATCGTTTGATTGTTAGTGTATGCAGGTTTCAAAGTGAAGGAGGAGCTCATCTGGATCGACGAGGCTAGACTGCTACAACAAGCGTTGGACTTGAGGTAGGATCGAAAAACACTTGGTTTCTCATAGAATAATGCATGTTTAGAGAAGGATTGCTCTTAATTGTCTTGTTTGTCACTAGAGAGTCTTAGACTCCTAGGGAGGTTAGTTTTGTCAGCAAAAATAACTCTTTCCGCATGACAATGACGATAAATATTTATCTCAAAATAAAATTGGGAAATTGAGTTTAAGACAAAAACTCTCCACCCAACCATAGATAATTTTCAACGAGGTCTCTCTTGTATATTTTACCCCCAAGCTCGATTATAAAGCTTGAGAAGGATGTTCAAGGAAAAAAAAATCAGTTTAACTAGGGATTCCAAAGGTCTAATTTACGTCCACCTTGCAGTTATAAAAATGGCTTCAATGACATTCTATACCAAGGGATCCGAAGGTATACTACCTCCACCTTAGCAAGTTTCCATCAGTGCTCCTACTATTCAATCAAAATATTATTTCCTCTATGTGTTGTAGAAAAATGCAGGGTTCCCTCTGTAGACCATTTCTTTCAGTATTTTTGTGTGTAAGGTTTCCTTTATACACCTCCCCCTTTACACCCATGTTGTTATTCACACTTCATCTCTATTGAATATGAGCATTGTCTCCTCAGTCCCTCTCCAAAGTGTGGGGAATGTTTTCCATCACGTGGACAAAATTTCTTCTTCCAACCACAATATCATATACTTAACATTGCTTGTCTTCACCATGTGATCACTATTGAGTGCGAACACTATTTGTCCCTATGGTCTTCATGTTCCAAAATCCTTCCAAGGCAATAACAATGCACTTTCCTTCATTTTCACATTTAGGGTCCTCCCACTTTGGGTCAATTCCATCTTTAAAGTAATGAAAACCTAAACTATCAATTGATTTACTTGGTTGACATATATTATTATAAACCCACTGAAAGTCCTTGATGACCACTTGAAGGTGTGAATATGATGCCACAAACTACCCTAGGTGGCTTCTTATACTTCCCATTGGATTATCAAACCAGAAATTCCATGAAAGATTGAGCGATTGTGTTTTCACAAGCTCTACAGGTTGTTTAGTCACGTTTATTAACTCCACAATTTTAACAACAATTGGGCTTGATCTAATCTAGTTGGAAATTATCACCACTCCTAGACACATTTTTGCAAACATTGCACTAGCCAACAATCCTCATGCATCACACGTCAACTTCGATTTGAACTCATCCTTTGAAACCAACCCCCTATCAATCCTTGTATAAACATTTATCCATAAACCATTGCTAAACAAGCCACTAGGGCCTTGAATGCTCGGATGTTCACTTCCATTGTTGTACCAATTCAACCTTTTCCAATGGAACTTAGACGTTTATTAAGGGTGAGGATTGTGAAGGACTATATTAGGAAGATTGTCTTCTTCAAATTTCCTTTGAAATTCTCCAGGAGGCCTCATTTTCTCCCTCAACTTCATGCACTACCTATGCTACCTTCAACTGATCTAAATTTTTATTCTTCTTTTTTCTTTATTGCTATTCGAACTTCCTCAATCCTTTGTATATTTTATTATGTTCGTCCATGTTTAAGTTCCAATAGACCCCCTGCCAATTTTTTTTTGGTCTTTTGCTCGTGTTGCCATTATACAACTCTACTCCCTGATGTTTACTTTTCTAACTTGTCTAAATACTCTTAACCAATCAACATTGCTCCATATGTCCGCTTATTTTTAGATTTTTTTTGTTGGTTAGCCTTGTCATCCCTGGTTTGTTTTTGTGTATTCTTTCCAAGTATTGCAAGCCAATCACCATAATGCCACTTAATGCCTTGCCCCTTTCTTTCCATCTATTAACATTCATGGTCGTAATAAAAATACCAAAATATATCCCAAGTAGAAATCCTCCCTAGCCCTGGAATCTATGTCCCACACTCATCCCGTGTTTAATTTATTTATAATGCTTATAATAATTATAATGGTACCTAGGGCTATTACAAACCCCTCCCCCTTGGAGGAACACTTTCCTTGATGTTCAATGACCATGTAAAATATAAAAATAAATGATTTAAAGACCAACACAACTGATATGGAGCTTTATATATACAACTCTTTTCAGTTTTTATAATGCATCTTATATGCATAATGGCTTACCCAACCACTAAATGAACATTTCTTTATTAATTCATCCTTTTTTTTTTTTTAATTTGGTGTTTTTGATGTGCTTAATCCAACTTGTATTTGTTCCTCTTCTCTGGAGTTTCCTTCCTCCAATGTCCAACGTTTCTATCCTTGTGCTCCTTGTTCCTTCAACGAACAATTCTCATCTCATTGTTTCCAGACACAACCCCAATGTGCTTTTGATTCCTATCAACTATGATCATGATCATTTAAAACCAATTTAATTTCCTACCTTCCATTCTCTACTTTCCATTCCCTCAGGAAATCTAGTCAACCCCCTTCCATGTAATCACTCATCTTCCAGGTTCAGGAATCCCCTTCTTTGCTTCCCAGTCCCCCGAGCAATCCATACCTTGGTAATGTTTCCTTGCACTGGAAGTGTCTCAAACCCCTCAACACTATCATACTCATCAAAGCATGCTTCATGGAACTTTGTTAACACCATTGATGTTAATGTCCCAAAATGGATCTATTCCTGATATTTTTGGCATTTATACAATGTTGTTATTCCACCTTGTGGTTAGCTTTGTTCATTTGAACTGAGCAATCTCATGTCTAGTCTTGCAGCATCAACACACAACTTTCATGAGACTCATCATAAGAAAATGAAATAATTTTAAATCATACCTTATTAGAAGTTTATTCTTGTAGTGAATCTTGGAATTTTACCATAATTCCTATCACAACAAGACCAAGTTAGTTCATAAATAAATCATGATAATTTAAAATATCACATTAAGTTAGCTAAAAAAAAACTATCATAAATCATAGTACTAAATCATGTCCATAATTAAATTTAGAAATCAATAAGGCATTGGTACTTATCTTGATTTTGATGACTTTCTCTTTTTCCCATAGACACACGAGATCAATCACTTATCTTAGAAAGTAATTGATTCCTTCTCTTATCTTCAACCTCATACGCACACAGGGTCAATTTCCTAACCTGGAAAACACCCAATGCCTTCTCTTCTCTTCTCTTCGACCACCCATCAATGGTGGACACATGGGATATATATAAGCTCATTCGTTATCGCGTGAATAAGGGCACTGCCAACTAGGTAATCACTACCAAACCGGATATTCGTCTGTCAACAAGAAACATGTGTATTCCACACCTCATAAGCCCAGATAATCCCATAATTGTCTGTCCTTAAAACAGGCTCAGACAATCCCATAATTGTTTGTCCTAAACATTCAAACAACACATACACATATATGTGTGGCACTATTTAACATACACATAACATGATTCCGTGTACACATAGCACAATACCACGTACATATGACATTGCACAACATATACATATTTACACATGTACTTAGACACATGACACAACACATTACACATTATCACAGAGTCCATAGACCACATTGTCTCTATTCATGTGACCCAAGCCATACTCCCTCTTTTGTTTTTTCATGTCCACAATTTAAAACTAATGTTCATTAGGAGTTCCTTTTTTCAATAGATTCCTCTTTTATTGCCATCCGTAAGTAGTCATATTTCCATTCAAATTGACCCCTAACAACCTTGTTAGACATAATGGATTTTCTTACACACATATACACACATATTCAACATAATTACTTATATAATACATAAGTACATGTACAAAGAATGTCTAGATTAAGAGAACTCCCTTTTTACCATTTTATCGTCCATTATTTTCATGGAATCAACCGGCCTACTTGGATGTCATGTTACTTTCAATTAATCATGATCTTAACAGATATTAACTTGTGTCAAATAAATCCAGGGTCTAGATAACCCCATAAGTACAATCAAGCATGCATTAGTTAATGGAATTCTTTTTCAAAAATTCCTCCCTTGCCTTTTTCATTTTCATGTGCTTGTTATCATGTTCCTACCAGCTTTCGTCGTAGTGTTCAATATGAAATTCATGCACTACCTCTTTCTCAGACGTTCGTGGCTTTCCTGACACTCAACCAACTTATTCCAATGTCCCAAGTATTTAAATCTAAATACAACCATAACATCAATAGGCAATTAAATACTTAAAATAAAAGTTAACATCGCAAAAAGAAAACAAGACCCATAATCACAATCATAAATGAAAACCGCACTCAAAACAACATGGCCATGCATATTGACCAATCAATTAATAGGCAACCACAAACTTAAAGTTTAAAGCCATAACATATCAACATCGAATAAATTACTCTCACAATTTTGACTCAATGTCCCGATACCAACACTCATGGCACTCTCAACCATCATATCATCCATATACATGTGTAATAAAATTAGTTTCCTTTCCTTTTTAACTTGTGGGGATAGTCTCATTTTAAGTGCTCCTCCCCACAAGACCAATGAAAGATGGGTTTCCTTCCCATCTTAATCTCATGTGGTCTTTTCCTTCCATCATTGTTTTGTAGTGTTTTCTTCTCAAAGATGTACGAAAAGAACCCACTTAAGATTGTGGATGACAAACAATCTCAACAATATAAATGGTTGCTAAACATTGTAGATCTGCAACAACTGATAGAAACAAAAAGTGCCAAAGTCCGGATCTATGCTACAATTATAGTTAAACAACAAAAAGAAAGATTAATAACTCCAATGATCCAATGGAAACCAGATATGTAAAGAATAATTTTATTATAACACCTGTGAAGAGAACAAATAAATGTTACCAGTCCCCCTCAATGGGATGGGTTCTTGGCTATCCTCAAACATCTTTAGCTTGCGTAGAGTCTCTCTCCTCTATAATGTGTAAACCCAACAAAAATATGGTGTGCGAAAATGAAAATAAGTAGACTTACAACACTGAGTGCAACAATGAAAATAATAAAAAATGAATCATGAATGGAAAGCCCTTCTATCTATAACAAAATATTGAGTTATCCTCGAATAATGAGAAATAATAAAATATTATTGATCCCATTCTTGGAATAACCACTTGGAATATTTTATTATATTTGGTTAGGAGGGAAAAAAGTATTTAAACTTTTGTTTAGAAATAATAAATAAATAAATGATTTATTTATCATCTCAAGAAATCAGTTAAGGAATAATAAGCAAATAAGGATTTATTTAATTATTCCTAAGCGATTTAGTCAAATTTGACAAAGAATAAAAATTAATTAGTGATTAATTAATTATTCTTAGAGAAAGATAAAATAAATAATGATTTATCTATTTATTTTTCATGATTGGGTCAAATTTGACAAGGAATAATAATAAAACAGTGGTTAAATTAATTATTCCTAGAAGAAAATCAAATAAATAATGATTTATTTAACTATTATTCATGGGTTTCACTAAAAATTACTTAAAAAATGTTGTTTATTAAGTAATTTCTCAAAGTGAAAACAATTTTACTATGGTAAAAGTGGCTTTACATGGTGTACTTCGATCCATCTAGTAAATTAGGCTAGATGATCAATTTTTTGGTGATAACACATCACTTCCATTTTCTAAGGGTTGAACCTGGTATTTCAATCCATGCAAGTGTTCTTGTAGTTCATAGTTCCAATTTGTGAGTGCCTGTTGTTGCCCGACAAGTTTCTTTATCTCTTCCTTGCAAATCCTGAGCTCGGTTTCCAATTCCCTAAGCTGAGCCTTCAATTTTCTACTCTTCCATAGGAGCTTCCCCTCTTAGATTCATGTCATGTAATATTATACATGTTTTCCCTGTCTTTGCCGCAAAGTATTCATAATAAACCTCTTTACTGAGATTACTTTTACCATTTGGATCAACCTTTTAAACACTTTAGAATGATTCATCCTTCTTAATAACGTCAATAGTCATAGTACCTACAATCTTATAGTCGCAAGTTAGGACACCACATGTCACATTAGTATGGATCGATTCTTAAATTTTCACATTCATAGAGAGAATGCATCACGAAACCTATAGACCATCTGAAATTAGCATGTAATCCTTTTATTTTAAGGCCATCAACATTTATTTTCAACTATAAATGATCAACACACTATCCCCATAGTGTAAATGATCAACTATTCAATTTTCAAATACCGTATCTCTAGAGAAATAAACCATGGGAGTCCCCCATCTGATGCATGTAAACACACACATACATGTATATATATATATATATATATATATATTATAGATATATATATATATAATCAACAAAACAATATACAATACAAGAAAAATAAAGATTTTCACAATCCATTATGGCACATAATTATTCACATGCACATATATTATAAGTATATACAAGTACACTACTTGTCTAGGAGTGCTAATGCACTACCAAGGTTATCCACTAGATCATGTAGGAAATTATGCTTATGCCTAAATTTAACAAATTCAATGACAAGGCTCAATAAATTTCCATAATGTTGTAAGCATTTTTGTGGTCCATATTCAATTTCGCAATCAAGATTATAATTAATCATATTCATACTCATCTATGATACCTAGGAGCTAGAGCTCCAGTTCCCTCTAAGGGCTCAAGCTTTGAACCTCCTGGTCAATTAATTTTGTAATAGGGCATTATCTTACTCCTCAAGATTCTAGGGTTAAACCATTATTTTTCATTCCTTTCGTGATGGAGCCCACTAGGTCCAAGCATTAAACCTCAAAGCTCTAATACCACCTATAACGCACCCCCTTATCTACCTCGATTAGAAGAGGTGGTTACCATGCTAACCCGATTCTCAATGTACGGCTATGAGAATGGGATTTACAAATTTCATTCTATTTTTGTGTGTGTATTTTCATGTGATAGATCTTTTGGAAATAGTTTGTTTGATACTTGTTAGTTTCAAAATTCTTAATATAAATGATACTCTCTTCATTTTTTGTTGACAATCATTTTCAAGAGAACATATTAATAACACATTTAAACCCTGGATCATTGGATAGTAATATTGTCAATCTCATAATTCAAAAGTATAAGTTAGTTCCTCCAACTAGTGCCATAAAATGGATTCTAGAAACCATTCTTCCCTTAGATGGACTGAATCTTTTTCTCTTTTACAACCCAAGATGAATCTTGATTGCAAAATTGTTTAGGGATGGTATGCCTCATAGCTGGAATTGTTTCGCACTTGTATGCATTTCTCAAACAAGAATACATCATACCTTGTGATGTTGGTCTAGTAGGTATTTCATATTGTTCAACATAGTGTTGTGTGATACAAAACACACAAATGATTATACATTATTTATCTTGTTGAATAGAGGCGTAATTGATAGATAAATTCATATTTGTATAACAAGAACACTTATTTGACTGTGTGTTGAATACTAAATCAAAGTCACTTAATATAATCTCTCCTTCTTATGCCTGAAATATCGCACTTGAAAAGAAAGCTAATTGAACCTCGCCCTTGCATGTCAAAGCAATCCAATCCTAATCACAACACGGTACACTAGTATTTACAAATAATTTCATTGGAGGATATATTGAGCATTGGCTAAGATACTTCACAATTTTTAACAAGAAAGTTACTTGCCATTTTTCAGGCCAGATCTCGCATCATTTCAATAATCTTGGTTAAATAAAATGTGATTGCCTTATTTTTTTTAGTTCCCATTACGTCCAAGTTTCTTCTTTCTTGTGCAAAGAAATAAGAAACAAACTAACCAATTTGATTGAGTCTTTGGATATCCATAAAGGTTACATCAAAAAATCTAGATAGAGAAACCACCTTTTTGGTGATTAGGTTCAGACTGAAGAGAGGGAGGACAAGTCGAGGTGACAGTTGTTTGTCCTTTTGAGGTTCCTTTGATTTCTCTTCAGAAATATTGTGCATCTCTGACAAGACAAATCAAGTGGTGGCATAACCCATAATAGTTTTAGATGCTAGGATATTCGTCGTTTTGACATCAGTCAACCCAAGTCTATTGAGGTTTGTTCTTGTTAGAGCTTGCATGGACAACCCATCTCTTTTGTAGTAAATCTTAAGCATAATTTGTCATATTTATAGGTTTTAAAGGAAGGTTTATTAAAAAATGATGATCACTCACATGGAACTTATCCTATTTCCACGTAACTCTTCACCTACAATGTACTATTGTATAGGTCTAACGGAAGATAGGGTGTACATGTGCAGTTGTGGAAATTTATTTGGTACTTGCATTCTTCTTTCTTCTATGTGGGTATTTTCATCACTATCTAAGTGCGCTCATTCCACTTTGTTGAAAGGAAATTGAGCCCAATTTTCGCACATCAATTTAATTTGACAATGGGAAGGAACATATAGAACAACCTACAAATTTTAACCAAATTGTCATTTGCAAAAGCAATAATATACCAACAAATGATCATGGAAATTATTTTCAAGTACATGATTTATAAGTAATTATGATGTAAAGTTTCCTTTATTTGAAAAACATTGCTAAATCAACCTTTGGATTGAAGTTATTTAAGAGGTCAATCTTGATCTCCACAATGTCTGCACCATCAAATTTGGCTTGATGGATTTTCTCTAGTGTCTCTTCCACTGAATGTGATATTACTGAGAATCACACATTTAATTCCCCCTAATAATGAGACAACAAGATACATGAACATGATATTACTTGCATGAGCATGATTTGTCATTTTCTATCTAGATTTTGGACAACTAAAATCTTCCCAACTTCATCAATGTAAGCTTTCTCGAAGCTAATGCAAGCTTGGAAATATGTGGTTGTTGTCTCCCGGTGGGAACTTGAGTAATGAGACATCACCATCACAAAGTAAACCAAAACGTGTTTTGGATTACATAGGAAATAGACGAATCAAGTGAATAGTGTTGTGCATTAAGCTTGTCAAGGTACTCCTGCTTGTATGTGGCTTTCGACCTACATCCTTATTTTGAGACACAATTTACCTCTTCATTTTATAAATGGATGTCATGTGGTATATATTCAGGCTATGGGAATGAAAGATATGAGACATGCACAAGCTCATCTTCTCATCCAAGAGTGAAAGGCCACCATTAGGCATTAATCCATAAATGAGGGATTTATAGCCCATTCCCTTCCCAACACAAATAATTTGTTGAACTAATTCCATGTTTTCGATCTTGTACAATGATATCTACCCCAATATGGCTGCAAGTCCTATGTTTTCTATTCGTTTCTAAGTGCAACTACTCTATGATAATATTCAATACTGGTAAAATGACTTACACATTTATGTAACCTACACGCAAAACCAACTTGCAATGCAATAGTAGTCTAGGTTCTCAGTTGGAGGACCTTTGTCTTATGTATCAGACAAACATTCAAGAAATGACTCTTCCTCCATCCAACAACAAGCCATCAAGAATGAATTAGGTTGAGAATGGCCTACTACTTGGGTTTGTTACATGTAATTGGATTTATGACATAATTGTTTGCTAGCTAGGAGGAATGTTTTTTATGCTAATCAACCATTGCACTAAGGTTTAACAATATCACTATAATTACTTCTAGGCTTGACATGTGTATCAAATTTCCACATCTAAGCAACGTGTTTTTCCTTTGTCCCCACATTTTTAAGGACATTCAAATTTAGTATGTTGGTAATATCGTTGCTTGTATAAAACCATGAATACAACCCCTTCTTAAATCACTCTAGGATAAATTTCTCAAGTCTTGATTATATGGGTGCAGTTGATTCATAATGCATAATTAAGCATTATTTCACCTTTAATGTGAAAGGGCTCAAACATAATTTGTATTAAAATTTCCTAGGACAATTGTATTAAAAATATTCCGTCAAATGTGTAATCATCAAATGAGGCTAATCCTCAATAATAATCATATCAACCTCCTCCAATGTAACACCCTCCTCCCACACTTACCCAAGCTTACCAGTCCACTAGGGTAAATAAGTGACAAACATTTACTATGATATGATTCAACTCCCTAAGTGTAGTTAAGGAAGTCAAACCGACGAACCAACACTTTACAAACCTCCCTCAAGTGCTACAAGACCCCCAAGAGCTAATCCACCACTCCAGGTGCCCAACCCCTGAGTTAACCTAGCCTTTCAATGAATTAAACCCCTAGTCTATCCCATGACATGGGCATTCATGCGAGTGGGACCCTCTAGTTGCTCCCATCATGTCTGCAAGGGAGAGACTACAGTCTTTTTTAGGTAATTCTGTGCTAGAGACTACACGATTTAAGCCACTTTTTCAGGGCTAGTCTCCAAACCACTGCCTAGAACTTGATGAGACTTTCCAAGATAATAAATGACACCAAGACAAAGCCTATAGCACAAAACTTGATCAAGGACTTGACCTAACCAAGCTCAACCATGACAAGCATTTCGTCAAACAGATCATGACCATGTAATCTACAGGTCATAACAACAGATCTAAGAATAGGGGTCTCATACTTATCTAATAATCACTAAGAAGCATTGATGTCTTATTGCATTAGCTACATTATCATATATTAGGTCACATATTCATTGTTCATTCATTTCCAAATCAAAACATGATGAGATCGATACGTCATCACTGTCATAAAACATGCTCATAACCAACATAAATAACATGGATATTTCAGCCATAACCACCTCAACCCTCAACTAGTGATTCCACCTCACGATCAAACATCACTAACCATCACAAGATTGGTCTCCACCCAAGTTGTCCAGGGCTCCAAAGCATTTGTTCCAACCAAGGCTTCCAGGACTAGTAAGTCAACCCACAGTTGTTGTCGGGCTCCAGAGCGTTTGTCCAACCAAGGCTCTAGGACTAGTAACTCAACCCACCAAGGGATCCAGATCATTTTTCCAACCAAGGATCCAAGACTAGTAATTCAACCCAAGTTGTTACAGGGCTCTAGATTGTTTGTTCAACCAGGGCTCCAAGAACTAATAACTGAACCCATAACCAATGGAATATGAGAACCAACCAGAAAGAAAAAGTAAAACCCACAACACCATGGCTATATAGGAAATGGAAAGGCTAGGAAAATCCACCGTTAATCTAGGCATTCCTCCATGTCAATGACATATCATAACCAAGAAACCACATGCATGTGTCATGCATGCCAAAACTAGCAAGGAAATCATACATGCAACTCGGTACCTATAAGAAAAACTTGATGTACTTGTTGATCCAGATGTCCTATTGCGCTTTCCTGCTCTTGCTTTACCTTCTTTCTCTAAAACTCCAAGTATGCCACACTCCTCAAAGAGTGCTCCAAGAAAACTCCAAGTGTCCAAAAGTATGAGAGAGAGAGAGAGAGAGATCCAAAACTGAACTGACAAAAGGTTACCAACTGATCCTCATAAGCATTTTTATTTATGAGGCCTCTATTTTCTTCATTTTTCCATTATTTTCCTTCTTTTTCCTCCTCACATGCAACTTGTGATATTTCACCTTCCTTTTCTCATATTTTCCTTTATTTTCATAAATAAAATACCAATTAATGCCTCATGCCTTTCCAAAGCCTTTGTCATTTCCTTTGCCAATTTACATATCCATTAATTAATCACAGGTGATCCCCATCACTATGTTTTTCTCCAACATTCAACTTGGAATACATGTCCCATGACCTTCGTCTTATATTTGTTTACATGAATTTTTACCAGGGTTGTTACATCTTGGAACCATGAAACACCACCATCAATCTATACAATATGTAATACCAAGGAGTCATATCACCCAAACATCACGGAGGCAATCCACCAAGGAGGCTAGTCAAGACCATAAAAAACCATCATAAATTCCAACAACATAAGAAGACATGTGTCACACAGTCAATTGGAATACTAATAATTTCAAGAATTTAACATAAAATCAACAATGTTGATAGATATTTATCTCAAAACAAAACTGGGCAATTGAGTTCAGGATAACAACTCTCCACCCAATTATAGACATGTTGCAACCAGGTCTCTCTTGCAGTTGTCATCCCCAAGCCAAATTACAAGTCTTGAGAAGGTTGCTCAAGGAAAAAACCAATCTTCTAGTCAAACTAGGGATTCTAGAGGTCCAATCTACCTCCACCTTTCAGTCAAAAAAATGGCTTCAATAATAAGATATACAAGGGGATCCAAAGGTGGCGAGATTCCACCAGTGCTCCTACTATTCAACCAAATTATTTTTCTTCTATGTGTTGTAGAAAAATGCATGGTTCCATCTGTATACTATTGCTTTAAGTTTTTTTTTGGGGGTGCAAGGCTGCCTTTATACACCCCCCTTACACTTGTGCTATTATGCATACTTAATCCAACTCTATTAAATCTGAGCCTTTTCTCCTCAGTCGCTCTCCAACGTGTGGAGAATCTCTTCCATCATGTGGAAAAAATTCTCCCTACAACCATAATATCATACACTCAACATTGCTTGCCTTCACCATGCAATATCCATTGAGTGCAGACACTATTTTTCCCTGTAATCTTCATGTTCCAAAATCCTTCCAAGGCCGTAACAATCCACTTTCATCCATTTTCACATTTAGGGTCCTCCCACTTTGGCTTGATTCCAGTTTTAAAGTAATGAAAACCTGAACTATCAATCAATTTACTTCGTTGAAGTATATTATTATAAACCTACCAGAAGTCCTCAATGGCATTGAAGGTGTGAATAGGATGCCACGAACTACCTCAGGTGGCTGCTTAGACTTTCCATTGCATTATCAAACTAGAAATTCCATGAGCACTTGAGTAGATGTGTATTCACAAGCTCTATACGCTATTCAGTGGTGTATATTGACTCCATAATTTTAACAACAATTGGCCTTGATTTACTTTGGTTTCCAATTATCATCATGCCTAAACAAAACTTGCAAACAATGTAGTAGCCAAAAATCCTCATGCATGATACATCAACTTAGATTTGAACTCGTCCTTTGAGACCAACCCATTATCGATAGTATTATAAAAATTTAGCCATAAACCATTGCTAAACAAGCCACTAGTGATAGTCACAGGTCTTGAATACTAGGAGGTTCAGTTCCAATATGGTACCGGTTCAACTTTTTCTAGTGCAACTTAGGCAATTATTAAGGGTGATAATTGTGAAGAACTATATTAGGAAGAATGCCTTCTTCAAATTCCTTTGAAATTCTCTAGCAGGCCTCATTTTCTCTCTCAACTTCAAGCACTGCTTGTGCTTCCTTCAACTGATCCAAATCCTTCTTCTTTTTTTCTTCAATAACTTTCCAAATAATATGTCACAAGTAGTTGGTAAAACCAATTCATACAAAACTTCATATTTGAAAACATACTTGAATTTAAATGGTGGTCACACACAATTTTTTTAACGTTAAAAGTACAACATTATGGTTAGTATCAAAATTTTAATCACTTTGATTAAAATCAAATTATTATAAATAATGTTTTAAATCATATATATGCCCATGTTCCCGAGTCTTCGAGTGAAAGAGAAGCTCATCCTCCTTAGATTGAACACCACACGTTCATCGTCTATAATGGAAAGTAATATTTTGTAATGGTCAATGTTATTTCCTTTGTCTTCCATAATCTCGGATATCTAATCTTATGGCAAGAGTCTAAAACATAAAGCATTTATCATTAAAATGTTTCGTCAAACTTATGGGAAGCGCACTACTTGCCAGTGCGCTTGTTTTTTTATCTATATCAAATGTCTTTAATATGGTCATTTTTTTGGAAAAAAAAAAAATTATGGCCTTTAATATGGTACACAATGCCTTTGTAAAATTCTCATAAATCTTTGCAATAATTCTCATAAGTTAGATTATATATTATTTTTATTTCTATTAATTAAGATTTATGCAAACTTACAGTTTTATATATATTATATATATATTATATATATATATATATATATTTATATTTAATATCTAGCTATTATATATTATTTATTAAAGTTTCTATTGATTACTAATATTATTTATCTCTTTTGATTAAGATTTATGAGTAAACTATATTTACAGTTATAGTATAATATATTATATATATATATTATATATCACTTATTGAAATTTTCATAATAAATTTTATATTAAAATTTAAATGTCTATGTTAACATTATCTTATAACTTGTTTAATCTCTAAACCAAAATATATATTAAAATCACCTTCACTATAAATCTATACTAAGAGTATCTTCATTATACACTTTTTATCAATCTAATTGTTTTCTCTCTAAATAACCTCTACTACATCATTCACCTTTAAGTAAAATGTTTTTCTCAACATTATAATTACATTGAAAATTTGAATCCATTATTTTCGGATGAAACTTTGACATTTACCTAAGAAATTACCAAAAAACAAAAAATTATTTCAATTCTCTTGGAATTGAATGAGTTGTTCCCTAACTTATTCTTAATTTGGAAAGGTGAATATCATCATTCATCTTTAACAAAAATGGTTTCCTAACACTATAATTGGATTGAATGAATTATTTTTAAGATGGAACTTAAAATTTTTTCTTAACAATTAGTTAAAAAAAAAAATCACTTCAAATCTTTCTTCAAATTGAACAAGTTGTTCCATAACCTATTCTTAAAATTACTTTAAATTCTTCTTCAAATTGAATAAGTTGTTCTCTAACTTATTCTTAATTTAGTGAAATGAACACTATGATTTGATTATATCTAAATTGTATTTTCTAAACTTTCACATTTTCACATTTATCTCAAAAATTACTTTAAAAATTCCTTCCAATCTTTCTTTGAATTGAATAAGCCATTCCTTAACTTATTCATAATTTAGCAAGGTGAACAACACTACAACCTTCACAATTTTTAATATTCACACACACATATTACTCTCTCTCTCTCTATATATATATATATAAACACACCTCTATTTGATTGAATCTTAATTTACTTATGACATTTTCTCATTAGCGGTTTTTTAATTATATGGTTATGATAATGGATAAAATCCATTATCAAGTTTGTATATAAAATTTCATTTATATTTCTTTCTATATTGTCAATTTGAAGGATGGTTAGCTCAATAATTATGGTTCTAAATTTCTTTGGTTAGCAATATTTTTTTCACAATCTATTTCTTATTCAGAAGGTTGGTTTAAAAGGATTAATATCTTGTCTATCTTGTTGTTATTTTGTAACTTTGGAGTTATTTGCCTCAAGCTATGCATTAATGTTTGAACATCATCACTTGTCTTAGATTAATGATCTCATTAACACATGCCTTCCTCAAGTATTTCACCATCACATAGTTAAACTCTCTCATTGCAAATATTTATTGTGTTTGTTTCCTCAAGCCTTGATACTCTTTGATGTGATTTGTCCACATTCATTCATTTTAATCACAAATTGTGTTTTCTCACCCATGTTTTGGTTCCCAATTCCTTTCTATTTTCTTTGATTTTCATGTCTCTACATTATCTTGGAGATACACCTCCTCTAAAAATTCAGCCTCCTTGGATTTCCCAGAAATTGTTGGTGTCATTAATCTCAATGGACTAATTGTTTTGATTGCTGGGTTTGCATCATTTTTCATGTGTCATGCTACCTTTTGACGGTGTTGGATCCCACCAACATACATGGGATCTCCTCGATATGAAGTCCCAATTAGACCTCACAATGTTTGTTATAGGAGTCCCATCTGGAAATAAAGCTTGACTACCATTTATTTGCCTTGGCTTGAGCAATTAGCATAAGGGAATAGCATGCACATACTTTTGAATAAGAAATCAAGTGTGCCTTTTGAAGTGTTCAATTGCATAATGTACCAAGGTTCTTACACTAGAAGAGAACAAAGGTGAGTCTTTAGGAGAAAAGTGATTATACTAATCTAATAAAGACACACAAGCATGTATATAGAAGAATTGTTAGTCATCAAGAAAACTAGTTCACATAGATGCAAAGACCGTTAAAACAAGTACAACATATATTCAATAAGATGAGCACCAAAGACATTGAAATAGTTCAATTTATTTAGTACATATGAATGTGAACACATAATGCAAACATCCATAGAATAGTCTCGAAACATTCAGATACACCCATGAAAATGTGTTGCCTCAGTGGGCTTTAAATATTAAGAAAATTTTCCAAGGTACATTGATAAAATGAATGCCACTAGCTCAAATAGTGGTCTAGCGTTAGAGCCACTACTTTCTCTCCAAAAAAATTATCTCTATCCCTCTAATGCCTTCTGGGAGAAGCCAAGGTGAAAAGTATTTTCTTTGAGTAATGATGCTTCTTTTATAACTAGAGGCATGGCCTTTCATATCCCCATGAATTTTTAACTTGTCTCAGGAATCTTCAACTTCGGATGTGACCTTTGGACTTCTCAACAACTTGTGAACTCCTAAATGACTTTTTAGGTTCTATGTGACTCTTGGACTTCTCCATCTAACTCTCTTGTCCATACATTACTCTTGGACTTCCACATATTTACATTTACAATAATTATAAAATTACATCATCATGTGATGATATTATGACTAGCCACTAACATTGATGACTTAGACCTATAGTGACTTATGATATGGACTTTATTGAGAGGTGACAATGTTGCCACCTATGTCTTCAAAACTTGATGCAGATTTCTCATTATTGTTGAATTCTTCCCTCCAAATGGTCTAGATAAGATATGGAGTCTTTATGGATCACTTTGATCATCTGAACCCAATGTTCTCACTTTCCACATCCTGTCTTCCTTTTTCTCTGAATATGTCCTTGGGCCACTTCCTTTTATAGATATCTCCATGCATTCTTGCCATGTCGTTCTCAAAACACCTACAAGTAATATCCTAAATGGAAAGCAAACACTAGGCTGGAAATATCATATTCTATCATGTTTCATCTAATCTTTCTAACTTTGAATCAACAGTGCACTAGGAAGGGAAAGATGAAGCTTTCTAGTGTCAAGTGCACTAATAGGAGACAAGGGGTTGTGTGTTGGCCACTAAGAATGTGTTTATGCACTTTGGTGAGAAGAGGAGGCCTGATGGAGGGTGCAGGGTGCAGTCATAAGAAGCAAGGGTGCTCATTATTGATTGTTGATGTGTTGTATGCTCAACTGGTAAGGCTTGAGCCACAAGGAGGGCGCAGGGCATATTTTCAAGGCTTAATGAAGATTTGAATGACCATTGTTAGTGTGTTGTGTTCTCAACTAGGAGATAGGGAAGATTTGGCACAGTTCATAAGAAAAAGGTGATCTTAATGCTTGAGAGTGTGTTGTGCACTTGAAGGGAGGCAAAGCTAAGCTTGCATGTAGGGTGTAGTCTGAAAAAAAAGTGTGGGATGTATAAGCCTTAAGAGTGTTCATGATCCAAGTGGATATTGGTGGCCACACACCTATTCCACTTGGACCCCCACCATTGTTTCTTTCATTTTTTCAGTTTCCTTATTTGAGGCCCTAAACGACGTTTTTTGGGAAAATATGGAAAACCATGGGTCATTAACTAATTTTTTCATTCAAAAGTTGTAGTCCTCAGATAGATATTTCTAATGAGGTATTGTGCACATCAAACGAAGATCATATGCCAAAGTTACGACCCTGAGAAGTTGATGTACCAATTTACCCAAACGGAGCCCATAGTTTGGCGCTTCATCTCCTAGGGTTAGGTTTTTGGATGTTTATGGTTTTCCATTGTTTCTAAATAATAAATAGGACTTTGAGCCTCATTGTAACATAGTTTAGAGGCATGTATCTGTCACATCTCTTCTCAAAGATAAGTTACCATCACCTGAGGTAGTCTTATTTCCATTCTATTTGTAAGCATATTTCAGTATTTGATATTAATGAAATGAAGTGCTATTTCTACTACATATTTGTATTTATGGTTATATCTGTAATTTGTGGCGTTTCTGTTTAAATCCGGATCAATGATATTAGAGCGGTATGTTCTTTCTCTGTTTTTCTTTGCATGTCCCCAACGAGGTCAGGATATAAGGAGTTAGGGCTCGATCTGGTTGAACCTTTGCAAGATCGGCCTCGCAAACCCCGATGGACACCCATGGGGGAAGAAAAGAAAGATGAGGGGACAGAAGATCCTATCAAAATTTTTCTCAAGGAGGCCCTTGAGAAATAAAGTAACGCAATGATGGATAACTTTGCCCAGATCCTACAACGGTTTCCCATCAACGGCGTATCCACATCCAATAGCCGCTCTGGAGGCTCCACTCCTTTTAAGGTACAAGTAAACTTTGACATTCCCATATTTGAGGGCCAAATAGATGCAGACACCATAGATAAATGGTTAAATCTGCTAGAAGGATATTTTTCTTGTTCATGATTTTTCTAGTTGAGAAAAGATTACACTTGCTCTTCTCAAAGTCGCCCCCCACGCCAAGGATTGGTTGGAAACATACTGTGAGCATAAGGATGAAAGTACGACCTCATTGTTTTCAGTTGCACCCACTTGGAATTCGTTTCACGATGCCATCAAGGAGCAGTACTACCTTGTTGGGAGCTATGAGGATAAATACATAAAGTGGACAACATTGCGGCATGGAAGGGACCAAGATGTGCCGAAGTTTACCAATGTTTTTCATACCCTTCGCACGAAGTTGGGTATCAATGATTCTGAGAAACATTTGGTACTCAAGTATCGGGATTGCATGCACAGGTACATCCAAGACGAGATGGAGTTCCTAGACATCTCCTCGCTCAACACGGCGTACCGATACACCGTCAAGATCGAGCAGAAGTTTAAAAAAAAGGAGTGAGACTTTGGATCTATGAATTTGAGGCAAGGGAATGGTGCCCCCAAACCACAGAACAAAGGACAAAGCTAAGGCTTGGTGGCCCAGGACAACTCGCTAAAGCCTCAAGCAAAGAACAACACCATAAATCCAAAGAAGGACACGAGAAAGTGGTGTGAGTTCCATAAGAGCTCCACTCACAACACAAGTGAATGTTGGGCCAAGCAGTCACTGGTGGCTGAGCTTAAGGCTTCAGAATCAAATGCATATTTTGACTCTAAGTCAGAAATTGACAAGGGGAATGAAAAAGGGAAGCATATTATTGATGCGGATCCCAACGCCATCGTTACCACCATGAAGATCTAGAAGGAGGAACCCAAATATCCAGAGGAAGAGTAGCGCCTCTTCCACTCCCAGATGTGGGTAAAGGGTTCCCTGCTACAGTTCATTTTCGATAGCGGTAGCAAAAATAACCTCATTTTGACCGAGGTCGTGAAGTGGTTTGGCTTATCGACCACAACACACCCACAACTGTAGACCATCGGGTCGCTTCACCAAGGATGGGATCTTCACGTGAACTAGCAGTACCGCCTTCCATACAGTATCAAGCCCTTCACGGATGAGGTATTATGTGACGTTTCTACCCTTGATGTTTGTGATGTATTATTAGGCCAACCATACTTGTGGAAGCGACATGGTGTGTATGAATCAAGGCCTTGCAGTGTTATTGTTACTTTGGGAAATAAGTTGTACATCATACCAGAGGTAGCACCACCTACCACCATCTCTTTGGTTACTGCAAAACAATGCAGTAAACTCATTTCCAAAATCGAGAAATTTGTTTTCCTGAGGATACACCCTCAGGGGAAGAAGAAGACGTTGGTCATGATCTCCACACAGGGCCCCGCTGCACGACAACAACAGATGGACAAGGTTGTGGAGGAGTACAAGGACATCTTCACCTCTACCACAGGGATGCCTCTTCACTGTCGAGTCAAGCACTCGATCGATATGACCCTATGTGTGTCCTTTCCCAATGGACCAATCTATTGGCGCTCCATTCTAGAGAACAACGAAATCAAGAGGAAGATTCACAAAATGTTATAGAAAGGTCACATTCGATTGAGTTCATCGCTTGTGGGAGCCCGACTGTGTTGGTATAGAAGAAGGATGGGACTTGGAGACTCTGTGTTGACTATCAGGTGCTGAACAAGATCACTGTCTGAAATAGTTACCCAATCCCACGGATTGATGACCTTTTGGACCAACTCAAGGTGGAAAAATATTTCAGCAAGATTGACTTGAAGTCTAGATATCACCAGGTCCCAATCGAACCCTCCGATGTGTGGAAGATTTCCTTCAAAGCCAAGGAGAGCCTTTTCAAATGGTTGGTTATGCCTTTCAGGTTGATGAATTCTCCTGCAACCTTCATGAGGCTGATGGATGACAACTTGTAACCATTCACGAATCAATTTGTAGTGGTATACTTGGATGACATCCTAATCTTTAGCCAGAGTTGGCAAGAGCACATCCATCACATCTGACAGGTGCTCCAAACATTGTGGCAACACAAGTTGTGTGCCAATTTAAAGAAATGCACTTTCTGCATGAACTAGGTTTAGTATATGGGATACATCATTGATGAATGGAGGGTGCATGTGGATCCAACCAAGATCCAAATCATTCAAGATTAGCCAGCCCCAACCACTCTGACAAAGCTCTGCATATTTCTGGATCTTGCAATTTCTATCGTAGGTTCGTGCTGGGATTCTCTCATATCACTTGGCCCTTGAGTCAAGTCACCAAGGGAGGAGCGAAAGCAAAATTCTTTTGGTATGAATCTCAATAAAAGGCATTCATAGAGTTGAAACATCGCCTCTGCTCTGCACCAGTGCTCACATTACTAGACCTTCAACAACCATTTGAGATCGAGATAGATGCCTCTGACTATGCTATTGGGGCAGTCCTTACTCAATAGGGGCATCTGGTGGCATATCCCAGTGAGACACTTTCAGACATAGTCCAAAGGTATCCCACTTATGATAAAGAGATGTATTCCATTGTGCAGGCATGCCGACAATGGAAGCATTATATTTGGGGAAGGAAATGGTCATCCACACAGACCACCGACCCCTGCAATTCATACAAATGCAAGGGAATTTGTAGAATGATGGCCATCAGAAGTGGTCCACATACCTGCAACAGTTCCATTTCAATATCAACTATAAGAAGGGAAACACCAATAATGTTACAAACAACCTCAGATGACCACTAATCATGGTGTTAATCATCGTGCTCAACTCTTGTGGGAACGAGACTTCTAATTGGCCACTTCTCTACAAAAGTGACCCAGAATTTGGCCACACTTACTAGACGCTCTTGGAGGGTCAACAAGTTCCCGATTTTCACCTCAAGGATGCCCCGTTATGCCACCATGGGCTAATGTGTTCCTTCAAGAGAGCGTGCCAAGATGATTTGGGAAGTGCACTAGAGTCAAGCCCCTGGGCATTTCAGGGTCGAGAAAATGGTGGCAGTACTGTAGAAGTATTTCTATTGGCCAAATCTTCGGCAGGATGTTAGGAATTACATGAGATCTTGCACTGTCTATGCCATTTCCAAAATAACCATTAAGAAGAAAGGCCTCTATACTCCACTGCCTACCCCTAGTTGACCTTGGGAATCCATCTCAATGGATTACATGTCGAGCCTTCCTTCTTCTAAGGATGGAAACAACTTCATTTTTGTGGTCGTCGACAAATTTTCGAAGATGGCCATTATGGTGGCCTGCAAGAAGAATATCACAGCAGGATCCACCACTAAACTCTTCTTCGAACGAGCGTGGTTACACTTTGGGATCTTAGAGTCTATCATCTCAGGTTGGGACAATAGGTTCCTCACTACATCTTTTTCTAGTCTTTGGTCGATGTTGGACACAGAGCTCACTAAGTCCACAACTTTCCATCCTCAAACTAATGACTAGACAGAGGTCGTCAACAAGATGATCGTACACATTCTACACATGTAAAACTCAAAGCATCCACGCACATGGGATGAGAACCTCCCCTATGTCTAGTATAGCTATAAACAGGCTCTCCACAGCTCGACTGGACACAACCCTTTTCAAGTGGGATTTGGATTCTAGCCACTATGTCCCATTGATGTGGCCATACCATTTGCAGCTACTCAGGCAGATTTGGCTCATGTCCAGTCCAAAGCTGATAAGGCAAACAACTTCATTGTTAACGTCCAACATATCCTCCAGTAGGTCCATGATATTCTGGAGAAATAAAATACCAAATACAAGCAGTGACATGATCAACATCGGGCTCCACACAAGTTTCAAGTGGGCAACAAAGTCTGGTTGCATTTGCAGAAGGAACGCCTTACCCGAGCCTATAAAAAACTCAAAGTAGTCTGATATGGTCCTTACACCATTGCCAACATTGTGGGAGACAATGCATTTGAGCTCAGCATTCCCCCATTCCTTGGCCTGCACCCAGTGTTCAATGTAGACTGCCTTCGACCATACTTCCCACCATTGCTAGACACATCAAACATTGTAGAACAACTCACAACTACAGAGTTAAATCCAGATTGCATGGAACAAGCCACAACTGATCAGACCATGGACATGCAGATCAAGAACACCCAATATCAAAGGATCCAACTATATCAAGTTGTCAAAGTAGGTCAACTCCTTCACCAAGGCAAGTGGCTCACCAGGGACCAAGTTCAACAGAAATTTCTTCATCTCATGAAGGAACTCAACGCAATGGGGACCATTGCTTCCTAAGGGGGGAGGAATGTTCCAAGTAGATATTGGTGGCCACCCAACTATCCCACTTGGACCCCCACCACTGTTTCTTTCATTTTTTCATTTTCCTTATTTGTAGCACAATTTACTATTTTTGGAAGTTTTTTCGAGTCCTAAACTTTCGGAGCCGTTTTGAGGCCCTAAACGAAATTTTTTCGGAAATTCGGCACCAACATGGGTCATTGACATATATTCTTCATTCACGAATTGTTGTAGAAAGGTCACATCTGACCAAGTTCATTGCCCTGTGGGAGCCCGATCGTGTTGGTATAGAAGAAGGATGGGACTTGGAGATTGTGTTGACTATCGGTCGTTGAACAAGATCATGTCTGGAATAGGTACCCAATCCCACGGATTAATGACGTTCTGGACCAACTCAAGCGGGGAAAATATTTCAGCAAGATCGACTTGAAGTCTAGATATGACCATGTACTAATCGAACCCTCCGATGTGTGGAAGACTACCTTCAAAGCCAAGGAGGGCCTTTTCGAATGGTTGGTTATTCCTTTCGAGTTGACAAATGCTCCTCCAACGTTCATGAGGTTGATGGATGACATCTTGTAGCCATTCACCAACTCATTTTTAGTGGTATACTTGGATGACATCTTGATCTTCAGCCAGAGTTGGGAACAACACCTCCACCACATCTTACAAGTTCTCCAAACACTGCGGCAACACAAGTTGTGTGCCAGTTTGGAGAAATGCACTTTCGGCATGACCCAATTTTAGTATCTGGGATACATTATTGATGAATGGGGGGTGCATGTGGATCCAACCAAGATCCAAATCATTCATGATTGGCCAGCCCCAACCACTCTAACAAAGCTCAACAGCTTTCTGGGTCTTGCCAATTTCTACCGCAGGTTCGTGTTGGGATTCTCTCATATCACTTGGCCCTTGAGTCAAGTCACCAAGGGAGGAGCGAAAGAAAAATATTTTGTTCTGAATCTCAACAAAAGGCATTTGCAGAGTTGAAACATCGCCTCTACTATGCACCAGTTCTCACATTACCAGACTTGCAACGACCATTTGAGATCGAGATAGAGGCCTTTGACTATGCTATTGGGGCAGTCCTTACTCAACAGGGGCATCTAGTGGCATATCACAGTGAGACACTTTTAGACACGGTCTAGAAGTATCCCACTTATGACAAAGAGATTTATTCCATTGTGTAGGCATACCGACAATGAAAGCATTACATTTTGGGGAAGGAAACGGTCATCCACACTGACCACCAACCCCTATATTTCATACAGATGCAAGGGAAGTTGCAAAATGATGGCCATCAGAAGTGGTCCACATACCTGCAACAGTCAATTTAAATATCAAGTATAAGAAGGGAAGCACCAACAATATTGGAGACTGACTTAGCCGACCACCGATCATGGCGTTAACCACCGTCCTCAACTCTTGTGGGCACGAGACTTCTGATTGGCCACTTCTCTACAAAAGCGACCCAGAATTCAGCCACACATACTAGATGCTCTTGGAGGGTCAGCAAGTTCCATATTTTCACCTCCAGGATGCCTTGTTATGCCACCTGGGACACCTTTATGTTCCTTCAAGAGAGCGTGCCAAGATGATTTTGGAAATGCACTATAGTTAGGCCTCTGGTCATTTCAGGGTCAAGAAATTTGTGGCAGTAATTCCTAAGTATTTCTATTGGCCAAATCTTTGACAAGATGTCGAGAAGTATATCAGATCTTGCACTATTTGTGTCATTTCCAAACTGACCATCAAGAAGAAAGGCCTCTATACTTCGCTGCCTACCCCTAGTCGACCTTGGGAATCCATCTCCATGGATTACATGTCGAGCCTTCCATCTACTAAGGATGGCAACAACTTCATTTTTGTGGTCGTCAACAGATTTTCGAAGATGGTCATTATAGCAGCATGCAAGAAGAATATCACAGCGGAATCCACCGCTAAACTCTTCTTCGAACGAGTGTGTTGACACTTTGGGATCTCAAAGTATTTCATCTAAGAGCGGAACAACAGGTTCCTCAATACATTTTGTTCCAGTCTCTGGTTCATGTTGGACATGAACCTCACTAATTCCACAGCTTTCCATCCTCAAACTGATGGTCAGACAGAGGTCGTCAATAGGATGATCGTACACATTTTACACATGTACAACTCAAAGCATCCCCGCACATGGGATGAATGCATCCCCTATGTCCAACATAGCTATAATTGAGCTTTCCACGGCTCGACTGGCCAAAACCGTTTTCACGTGGGCTTCAGATTCCAACCACTATGTCCTAATGATGTGGCCATACCATTTGCAGCTACTCAGGCAGATTCGGCTCATGTTTGATCTGAAGCCGATAAGGAAAAAAAATTCATTGAGCACATCTAACATATCCATCAGCAAGTCCACAACATTATGGAGAAATCAAATTCCAAATACAAGCAGTGACATGATCAACATCGGGTGCCAGACAAGTTTAAAGTAGGAAACAAATTTTAGTTGCATTCGGAGAAGGAACACCTTACCCAAGCCTATTGGAAACTCAAACCACTCCGATATGGTCCTTACACCATTACCAAGGCTTTGGGAGACCATGAATTTGTGCTCATCATTCGCCCATTCCTTGGCCTGCACCCAGTGTTCAATGAGGACTGCCTTCGACCTACTTCCCAGCATTGCTAGACACATTAGACATTGCAGAACAACTCACACCTATAGAGTTATATCCAGATTGCATTGAACAAGCACAACTGATCGGATGATGGACATGCATATCAAGAGCACTCGACAACAAAGGATTCAACTATATCAAGTTGTTAAAGTAGGTCGACTCCTTCACGAGGGCAAGTGGCTCACTAAGGACCAAGTTCAACAGAAGTTTCGTCATCTCATGGAGGAACTCAATGAAATGGGGACCATTTCTTCCTAAGGGGGAGGAATGATCCAGGTGGATATTGGTGGCCACCACCTATTCCACTTGGAACCCCACCATTGTTTCTTTCAGTTTTTCAGTTTCCTTATTTGTAGCACAATTTACTATTTTTGGTATTTTTTCATGTCCTAAACTTCTGGAGCCGTTTTGAGTCCCTGAACGATGTTTTTTGGCAAACAGAGATTGTATGCCAAAGTTATAACCCCAGGAAGTTGATGGACCAATTTACCCAAATGGGGCCCATAGTTTGGCACTTCATCTCCTAGGGTTATATTTTTGGATGTTTAGTGTTTTCCATTGTTTCTCAATAATAAATAGGCCTTTAAGCCTCATTGTAACACAGTTCAGAGGCATGTAGCCACCACATCTCTTCTCAGAGATAAGCTACCATCTCCCGAGCTAGTCTTATTTCCATTATGTTTGTAAGCATATTTAAGTATTTGATATTAATTAAATGAAGTTTTATTTCTATTGTATCTTTTTATTTATGGTTATATATGTAATTTATGGTGTTCCTGTTTAAATATGGATTAGTGCATTGCACTCTCCCTAGCCTAGTGGGAAAACTTCTGAAGTTGAAAATTTGTCTAAGTCTGGAATGGAGATATGAGAGAATATAATGAGTTATAAGTAAAATAAAGTGTGACATATACCAACTCACCAGTAAAAAATAGACAGGAACCAATGCTGAGAAGTATACATCATACGACAGTTTACAAACACTCTCCAAGTATAACAAACAAAGTGTATACAATTGCAACCAAAAGTGTCATTTTGTGGCTCAAGGTGTGCTTCAGTTATCAAGTATACTCTAGATGTTCTTGATGACCCAACAACGCTTAGGAAATAACAACAACACTTAAACACATGTAATAAAATGAAACAACACTTAATGACCAAAGGAGACACTTGGTACAACAGTAAGTATGCTCCAAAATAAGAACGTAGCAAAATTTTGGAGGGTGTTGTAGTAGTGAAAACACTTGGTGATACACAGGGCAAACTTTAGCTTCTCTATCTAGGAATAGCTTTCAGTAAAGGTTTATCCCTTTAGGAAGTATTGATTCATCAATTGGATTACCATTGGTTTCCCACTCAAACCGCTTATATATGTAGTACCCACCATTCCTTTCCTTAGTTCAACACACAAAACATTATGTTATATCATAATTATATCAATCTAGGAAAGGGTAATATATAATTTCTTTTTTAAGATATTCAAAGTATGATTTTTCATCTTCGGTGTTGCATCACTACCAACAGGCCTGTTTAGTACCCCAACGGAGTCACTATAGGAAAACAGGCATCACTTCACTGCCAGCGGGCCTGTTCAGTACCCCAGAAAAGTTACTTGCTTCACCTCTTTGCACAGGAAGCCTTTCTCTTATTTGTCATTTATTTATTTTATATATGTTAACTATGATTTAGCACTCGTTATTTCAGTGGGGTGGAAGAGGGTTCCCGGATTATTGAGAGTAGAGGAGGTTGTTCCTTCAGAGACAGGTATATTTACCTCTAATATATATTTGCTCGCTATAGATTTTTCCCCTTATCCTTTCTCTACTTGATTGGATAAGAATGTGAAACACCAACTAAATTTAACACCAAGTTGAGGAGTGGATATGTTATAATCGATGCAGGTATCATAGGCTCACTCAAGGTTCTCTTCTTGAATGTATCATATTTTCCATATGGACCTTACTTGAACTGAGGCATTTTCCCAAACAAATAAGGAGAAATAATAGATAGCCAAGTGTTGTAGTTGTCACATCCCCTATCTATTTCGCCACATCATCCTTCAAGGCCATACACACACTTTCACACAAATTATTATTTATATAAAATGAATCAAGGGGAAACAATACAAGACATGGTGTGGCATGGAAAACAAAATACAAACAAAAAATGATAAAGAAAGAAAATTGTACAAAGGAATGCAACTTAGAGCTACTACTGAAAATAGTGCTTGAGATGTCAGCCATTAACGGGAAGAGGGTTAGTCCTCCCATTTAAATATTTCATCTTGAAAGTGCTATGACCGAGCTTTTCTTCGATGGTAAAGTGGCGTATCCTTATAGATCCAGGTGGATCTTCAAAAAGAACTAGAGGCATAGTAAAAGACTCAAAACTCAAAGTGGCAGAATCTAGCTATAATTAGCATCAGATCGAAGTGCTCGTCATCCTTATTCCAATGGTGTGAACGACACTCAAATCCGAGTTCAGATGAAGTTAGAGCAAGTCAAAGTTTTAGTTTGACTTGTCCAGATGGCAGGAAGAGATGACATGGAAAAGGTCTCAGTGAATGGGGAAGTGCCAAGTGGCAGGTTGCCATTGGGTCCCGCATATCGCATATCGGTGCAAGAGGAAGAAGTGGCTTAAGGAATCGACCCCCAACATTGTCGATTTGCTATTATGATATTGTGTATTGCATATTGGAGGTGGAAAAGTGGTTATGAATCGGCCCCAGCAGAGCTTGGTTGCGATACCATATATCACATGTCGCAATTGCAAAAAGGGTTGGTGTTTACAAAGCGGCCCCGTCTATAAGCGTCGATTGTGATTTTTCGATAGGACTGTCGGATGCGATATCTTATACATTGTAATTTATAATCCTAGTGGGTCTGTGTATCACAAAACACAAGGTTGTTCAATATGCCGATGATTTAAGCATCGATTGTGATTGCGATGAGGTTCCCAGATGCGAGATGTTATATATTTTGATTAGTACTCTCGTCAGGTCCATGGTTATCTCATGGTGTTTGATTCATGGGTTGGTATGTCCATTGATTGGGAATGCCGATGTGGGAAACACCAATAGTATACAACCGCCGGTTAAAATGCAAAGTTAAAGGATTTTCATGCCATATTTGAAAGGGGTTTTTCCATATTTGTAAGGGTGGTTACCATATATCATATAGGCTCGAGTACCTTGGTCGTGAAGACAATCCCACCTGCTTCATTTGGCTTGTTGTTCATAACTGCTCGAGAGATGAGGATTTGTCGCCATGCTTATTTAAAAGACCCTTTTGTGGCAGAGAAAGGGGAGACAGTGTTAGGCCCCTATACCAATAGGTGTCATGTGTCATGATTGACTTGATGAACTGTGTAATATGTTCATAAATTTTCCTGTTGCAAAGGTTTTCCATATTTTCAAAAAATCAACAAATTTAAAAAATGTAAAGAGGGTATACCCTAAAAGAAAAATCAAAGGGTAAAAAGAATAAAGATGGTCGAAAAAATGAAAGAAAATGAACCCCAAACTAAAAAAGACCAGGAAAGTGTGCAAGTCTAAGTGCAACTACTTTTTCATTTTGTGTAATAAACAATTGCGTGCAGCTTGTTACTTATGCCACAATTTTTGAAGAGTCAAACTGTTTAAGCTTGGCTCATTCATCTTTCAATTTCATGTCATAGAAATAGAGAATAAATATCTGACCAAACAGTGTAATCTTGGCAGATAAGTAGATAGGTAGAGTAAATAAAAAGGAGCTCAACAGTTTAATCTGAGCCCTTGGATGTAATAAGTGTAGATTTAGATAGGAATCATTATGTAAAAGAAAATGAAGTTAAAGAGGGTTTTCTAGTTTAAGTGCACCCTAATAAAGAAGAAAAAAATGCTAGGTTAAAGTAGGTAGGGTAGGTAGATGATGTTGCAGAATTATGTGTGATGAATAATGTCTCTAAGTGAGTTAATCTTTCATTTTTTCATCATAAGGCAAAGGCATACACTACATTGAAGACATCACAAGCAAAACAAAGTCACAATGATTAACTCCCCTTCTCATTTTCCCTAATTATTCACTAATTTCCCCTAAGGACTAAGGTATTTGCTAAATTGGAGGGGCTCAGACCATTTCTCTAACTTTTGGAGGGACCGGACCCTCGGTCCAATAATTTCAAAAGCCTCAGTACTTAAAACCATCATTCATTCAGTTTCATATGTCTTTTCCTAAAAGTAAAATCCTATTTTACTTAGGAAAAATACACAATATTACATAAAACCCCTTTTTTTCTCTTAAGCCTAAGTTAAATGTACGCTCTGATGTTTTACTTAGAGCTTTTTATCACATTGTTTTGTATTAATTTCTAACTTATATTATATAACTCCCGAAAAAGTTCACCCTTTCCCATATTATTAAATATATATAGAAATCCCCAAAATTTTAAATATCCCGCCCTGGTTAAATATAACCATAAACAGTGTTAAAATCATATTAATGGGTTAGTCATTGACTCATTAAGAAACTGATCCCCCGTTGCATTACCAAGGAATTAATTAACCCTCACGGTTAGTTAAGAACCTCCCTGACCTATCATAATCACCCCGATATAATTAATTAATTGTTAATTATATTGGTCCCGCCACAGTTAAAGGTTCGCCATATCACTCATTTGACGCCCTTCTGATCGCGCTCCCCTCATCTGATGATCATTATTGATATCGCGCCCCCCTGGTGACCACACGTTAATGCGCGATCACCAGACGGTTTCCATCTCATACCTCTGCCACGCGTCATGCAATCAACGGGATCGCTCGCTCCCAACCGAATACCGCCCGATCCCAAAAGCGGTGCGACAGCATACCGCTTACCGCCCTTCGCATACGACAAACTGTCCTGTCGTACCTACGTCATTCGGCCGATTGCTAAAACCCTCGCTAACCTAGATTTTTTGAATAGAACCAACGAATGTCATTTTCAATGTTTTATACAGTAGCCCATGCTCCCATGCAAAGCGATGTCTGAGTCAACTGCTAAAGCTTTCCAACCACCACCTGGTCAAAAAATTTGCATCGATGCACTCTGGAACCTGTTATTCAACCTGCCATCGCACTGTCCACTTCCCCATTATAGCTATTTATCCAATTTCACCGAAACCCTGCAAGTTTTGGTTTTACACTGAAAATTCCACAAGAAAGAGCTAAATTCAGTACAAGTCCAAACTTTCTTTCACTATATAGGTTCCCAAACCTACTGTTTGGCATATTTTCTCACAGAAAACCCAAATTCCATTTCTAAATCCACAAGAACCAGAAATGGAAACCCCTATTGTTTTGAACATCGCACCTCTCAATGCCCCTCATAAGGATCTAGACTATCTGCCTCTTGCAGATAAAGACTTCCAAATAAAGGACCTATCCACTAACTAGAATCATCTTAAGGTATTTTACCAATCCAGAGATAACTACCTAAATGGCTTAACTATCCTGGGACTGTGGGAATCCAACCTTCCCAAGTATTTTCTTCCTTCAGTCCATGTTTTCCCTTATATAATTCATCAATGCCAGGAAAATTATGGTCCAAACATAAGAGTTGTTATGTCCCCAAGTCAAACAGTTATTTTCCCCATAACAACTGCATCCATAAATGAAATGTTACAATCTTCCCCTAGTCAAGCCCTGACTTCCCTTTCTATGGGATATTTACTTGAGAAATCCACTGAAATACCCCAATCAGAACTCATTCGCATCTGCCAAACCTTCATGTTAGAAAAACATCAGCCCAAAAGCCCCTCTCCTTATGTACAGACCTTTTTCACAGATATGGGCAAACTTATAGTGGATATGATATCTTTAGTTATGGGATTCAACACCAGCGAATACATTGATGAAGTAACCCTAGTGTTGTTGTCAATTTTTACTCCTGGAAAACCACCTGCTGTTAAGTATGACTATGCTTCCTACATTGCCAATAAGATTCATGATCAATTCCTAAGACTGGACGATGAAAGAGTCTCCAAATATACCACTTTCATCTATCATCTTATGTCGTATTATCAGTCAGAGAACTTCCATTTCCTTATTAGGAAGCTTGACACCAAAGGAAATCCCAGATCTATCATATTTTGTAGGCCCATTTTCCATAAGTCCCTTAATACCCCTTACACCTACAATGAGTTCATAGATCTATTTGTCCATCCAACAACCACTTTGTTGACAAGATTCTCCCCTTCTAGGATCAATGGTGATATGAAGAAAATCCTCTAACTCTCCAAGCAGTACAGGATAGGTGACTGGTACCTATATAAGAACCATACAAAAATCAGGATCTATGGGTGTGAGCTCTGCCGTTTTAAGCTACCAAAGAATGTTTCAATGAGAATCTTTGCATTGGAATATTTCAGGAAAATGATAAATGCACACCTAGTCCATTTTTGTAATGCTAAGAAAAAAGCTTATCTAAGAATTAAGAATCGGCTAAGCCCTTTTGTCTGCAACACTAGGGAGGCAGGGAGAGAAGCTGAAATAATTTTAGAAGATCATCTTAAGTTATAAAAGAGTTTTAGGTGGGTACCATATGACCCTAACAGCTTTATATGTGATAGGAGAAAGAAGAACAGGTTGTCTCCATACATTCACCATAGGATCCCAGAGATTGAACGTTTGCAAATCTGGATGAATGGATAGAAGGGACCTTAGTAGAAAATGAGAGTGAGCAGGCCAATATTGAGAATGTTATGAAAGATTTTGAGAAAACACTTGACCTGGATTCTTTTGGGCAGGTACAAAGATCAGGAATTGGTGCAGCTATTGTTGGAACCTCTCAACAAACTTCAGAGGAAATCAGCACACCAGCCACAGGGTCATCAAAAGGTAAAGAACTAGAAACCATTGTTCAGGTCTCACAACACTCTACAATGTCTAAGCAAACTGAAACTTCCAAAGAACAGGTCCAAATTCCAACTCCTCTAACTCAAACCAATGGGGTAGGACCTCCAAGCTTGCAGACTCCTCTGAATGAGGAAAGGAATAAAAAGAGAGACAAGGAAGTAGCTACCCCTTCCAGTGGACCCCTAGAGCAGCCTGGAACAAAAAGGAAAAGGTTAAATCCCCTTTCAGAGGAGGAATTTGTGGAAGAGACTATAGATATTCAAAGGAGAGAAGGAGTAGCTATCCAACACACTTTTCCAGTGGGAGGAACATCCGCATGCTCACAGAGACAGGAGCTAGAAAGGCAGCAAAGTGCAGAGGTATCATCTTTCATACCACCAATGAAAGATGCCATAGATATCAAGAAATCATTTACAGAAATCAAAGCCAATAATGATCCATTGAGACTTCAAATTTACAATCAATATTTGAAAATGGGCCCCACAAATCAACAGAGATTAATGTCAGCCTATGACATTAAAGAGGGAAAAATGATAATGAGCTACTTCAAGCCTAAAGTGCAACAACATGAGTCAACAGCAGATTATATCAGAACAAATTTGGAGGTCATGGCAAAGGATATTCATCCTATGGATCAGATTGAATTACACAAACAAAATGGAGAAATGGTCTATTCAACCTTGACTAGTAAGGAAATGATGGCCCATAGGTTACAAAATTCTTTGGATAATACAACGGCCCAGCTACACTTAGAGAAACTCCTCCCAGGCTAAAGACAATAGAATAAAGTCTTTAGAAGAAATTATTATTAGATTGGGACATGATCCCAAAGATGTGAAGGGTGTAGAAGCATTGATCAAAAAGAAAGATGAAGATATCGTTGCCTTGAGGAAGCAGCTAAAGCTGCCTCCTTCAAGACATCCACAGACTGCTAAGATTACAAAGCAGAAATCTAAAGAAGAGTTGATGGATTTACTTTCAAAACTTAATGAGAGACTAAATGAGATGGAACAAGAACTAGAAAAACACTGAAGGACAAGCAGGGAGAGTTGACCTCTCAACTTCCTGATGTAATACTAGTAGTATCAACAGCAATCCCTTCTACACTTGGGATAGCATTAGCACCAAACATTCCACCAGTCACATCAGAAGTGGTCACAACAGCAACAACAGGGACAACATAGGGCAACAGTGCCAATTTGAACACAGAAGAATTAATAAAGTTAATCGAGGACATGAGACTGCAAGTTTCAGAGCTAAACAGGTTAAAAGAACAGTTTGCTAAGCTGGAACAAAGCTATGATCTCTCAAAGATAAATGTTGTAGAAAAAACAAGAGAGATTAAAACATTAGAGAATAAAGTGAAAACATTAGAAAAATATCTCACTTTTGACAAGCCTTTAGAAAATTCTTTGGGCCAACATCACTTAATCCATAAATGATGTTTGGCCATCCATCCAAGTAATTTTTGAGCAGATTGATCTAGTGAAGACATCCCAGGAAGAAATTCAAAGGACAAAAGCACAATTAGGAAAAATGCCTGAGGAATCCAACAAGCTCATACATTTTTTGAATACTAGGAATAAGGAACAGCTGGAAGAATTTGGCATCACATATAGAACAGAAACCATTTTTGAAATCAAAAGGGTATTAAACAAGAAAACATTGATGCAGAATTTAGAAAGAAGATGTCATGGCATGCAGGCAAAGAATAACACTTTCATTGAGAAGTTTGTTGTTTTGCAGAGTAAAGGGCTACCAAGTCCTATAGTGATTAATGACAAATTAATGAAACATAGAGATTATGTGGATAAATTGAATAAATATGAAGGCAATCAAGCAAGTTCATCGACAAGTGCATCAGGAATAAAAGCACTCCCTACGAGCCGAGTTCTCTATGACAGCCTAGAGAACTTATTCTATGTCGAGCATGAGCTGAAACACTTGTTCCCAATTAAGCCCACATTTTTCAGGTATACAGAAGCATATGAAACCCTCAGAAAGCTTCAGAAAACCAGAATACCACAGCCAAAATGGTGGGAAGAAATGCTTGAAATTTTGTAGTTTATCTTTGGTAAAGTAAATTTTGATCTTTACTCCAGTCAATAAAGGTAAAGAGGATGAAAAGATATCAACAGGTAAAGAGTATCAAATGTAGGTAAAGTGTATCAGTAGGAAGATCAAAACAAAGCAGCCAGGACATAATTACACCAAGGACAGCAAGAGGCCAAATCATAGGGTCTAACTCCAGCACATTCTCAAGAATAGGGACAGCAAACCATTCGGTTGCCTTATCTGTCACCTACGAGGTCTTCTGGCCTTATTTTTTTGAAAGATATGATTATTCATATCGGTTTATATCTCACTTTGTTATAAGATATTTCATTGTAAATGTTTTGTATAAATAAACCCCCATTTGGAGTATTGGGTGTGGATTCTTTGGCATTTCCGTAAAACTAATTATTTTGGAATAAAAAGTGTTGTTGGAAAAAATTTTCATGGCTGGTTGGATGAAGGATTGATGTAAAGGACTTTTCTCAGGATTCATGTGTTGGAAATCAAACAAATAAGTATCTTATATTTTATGTGTTAAAGTTTTTTGGTTTATAGTATTCATTATGTTCCATATCTTAATATAAAACGAAAAAGAATAATTCAGAAAGTGCTTAAGTGCAATCTGTCTTCAATAGTTTTTGTTCTCAATGTTTTCTTTTGAACTAGCATAAACAGTGAATTCTTAATTGCTCCTGTTTCCTAATTTATTCATCTTAATCATTTAATAAAGAAATCTTAATTGCTCTTTATTGATGGTTAGTAATGTTCTTCTCTCTTAAAGTATGTTGAAGGATTCTTAGTTTCCCTTTAACCCTTTAATCCCATCCCATCTTTTTAAGTCTCTATTTGCTCCCTGTTCAGCTATCTTGCCCTGTCAAACCATCCTTTATTGACAAACCAAATCTAGTTGAGCCATTTTCCCTGACTCCATTAGCCCAATGGACTGAACTATTTAGTTCTACCCCTTTGCTACTGAAATTCAACAACAAATTCAAACAAAACCCCAAACTCTAATAACTAGCCTAAAACCTTATAAAACAAAGTTAAAACTTAAAGAGAGAGCCCTCTCTGGATACAGATTGGCTAGATTCTCTATCTAAAAGATTCGTTTGTGGTTACCTCAGACCCCTTTCCCCTTCTTACAACTTCTGGGAAAATCTAAGTAATAACATAGTGGCGACTCCACTGGGGAACGGATAATTGTTATCATTATTGTTTACTTTCTAAACTACAGAAGGAGCCTAAAGTTAGCCAAGTAGCCTTCGAACTACTCTTGCTTTGCAAGATCATAAGTAGATGAATGCTACTTCAATCTATCTCCGGTCTAGTTTATGAACTGAACATAAACCAGTTCCTCAGTCAAACGAATCTTTAGGACTGTTTTAAATTAAATCCCAAAAGTCCTAAAGAAACATAGAAGTTGTTAATATTAATTCAGAAAATCATAACCAAGAAATATGACTTCAGAAAGGACTCATTATACTAGGTCAAATCCTGGCCCAAATCCACCACCTCTGTTTGAGAACTCTAATCTGATCCTCAAAAATCTTCGGAGACAGGAAAGTCAAGAAAGTACTACTAGTTCTCGACCTATTTACGTATCAACATCTTGCCCTATAAAGTGGGTTTATCTTGAGGACGAGCCCTTTGATGAGAAATTTGAAACCTATTTGTCTATAACATTTTCTGAGTCTGAATTGGATAAGTTGGTTCATGACCCTGTGTTTATTGAAGACTTAAAATTTGACGTTGTCAGTGTTGCAATTGACAGACATTTACAAAATTCAATACAATCTAAACTCACTTTTGAACAAACACCTGATCCCTCTACAATCACTGTTGCTTCTACAAGTTCCTCATCCTTCCCTCATAAATCTCAACCCCAAACTACTCCACCACAAACCCCTCTTTCTACCCCTCCATCCACAACTCACATTCCTATTGTTACCCCTACCCCATTTGTTGTTTCATCACTACCTCCAACTATGGAAAATAGGTATACCCCCTGAACTTACTTGCCAACTTAGGTGCTATGCCCTAAGACTATCAAAGTAAAATCACCCAGTTTGATGTCGCTAGCACCTACACAGCGCAACAACATACCAAAAAAAGACTGACTATTTTGAAATATATGAGATTAATACTGATGATATTAGAATGAGGATGTTTGTCCAAAGTCTAACAAGTGAAGTCAGAACTTGGTTTAGGGCTCTAAGAGCAAACAACATAAATGAACTAGAAGCCCTTTATACACAATTCTTAGATCGTTGGGAGAAGAAGAAAGATCCTCTGCAGATCTCATCTGAATATGAAAATCTTAAGAGAGGAACTCAGGAAACTGTACAAGATTACTACACTAGGTTTAATGTTGTTTACAATGCAATTCCTCAAAACCTCAGACCCCCACCTGATTTAGCCCTGATCAAGTTCCCAAATGGATTTGATTCGGATATGGCTTTTCAACTAAGGGAAAGAGCCCCCAGAACTTTAGAAGAAATGCAAAGCATAGCTGTCAGTGTTGAGGCTAATTTGATATCAAAACATGCCAAGGCTAGAAGTGAAAGAAGGATACCACTCAAAGAAGAATCTTCACCTGTGGAACAGAAACTAGATGCCATAATCAAAGGAATGGAAAGATTAGGGGATAGAGTAGAAACAATAGAAAGAAAATCACCTTGGGAGGGTCAGCAGGCCAATACAGGAAGGAATCCAAATTTCTGGAAAAACCAAGATCCAAACTCTGGGAAAACTAGCCCTGATCAAAACATTAGACCTCCTTTCCAAGAGAATTATATAGAAGCTTCCAGCTCCCAGGATCCCCCTGAGGATACTCAGATAGATTTGATGGGACTTAATAATGAAGGAGAAGTGTTTTTAACTCAAGAAGATCAAGAGGCTCATGTTCTTAAACAATTTCATACCCAGTTAGGAGAATCGTTTGATTTCAGGGAGGGATATGACATAGCTATCTACGAAGTGCACAAACAGTATAATTTGAGAAGTAGAAGAATTGATGTCCCTGATAACAACAAACAGAAAGGTCCAAAACAACCAGCCAAAGGAAAATCAGTACCTCCACATGTACAAATTTTGTTTAGGCCTAACAATAACCCCTCTAATCCAATAATAGAAGATATATTTGATAATCAACGGAATAACAGAGACTCTTCCATTCCCCTTACCTCTAAGGCAACTGTGGAAGAACCTCCAGAAGTTAATCTAGGAGAAAATGTAAATACTAACCCTACTCATGAAAAAGAAAAAAACACTGAAAATCTAGAAAATAGAGAGAATCCACCTGTTTGAAACACTAAAGCTCAAATTGAAAAACCTTTCAATCTGGAAGTCGAAGTAGGAAAATTAAAGGTAGTTGTTCCACTTTCCGAATTAGCTAAACATGATGCCTATCGAGAACAAATCAACAGATCACTTAAAATCACTAGAACCAAAGATTCTGTAAATGTTTTTGACGACCAACTAGAACTAATCTTTGGCCCTAAAGTGAATGGGAAACACCTAGAAGGAAGTGTGCCTTCCTTCTATCTGAGTCTAAATATTCATGACAAAATCCTCCATAATGCTATGTTTGATTCTGGGACATCTCACAACTTAATGCCCAAATCTGTAATGGAGAAATTAGATCTTGACATCACTAAACCTTATAAAGATCTCTTTTCTTTTGATTCAGGCCAAGTGAGATGTTTAGGGTTAATAAAAGACATGTGTGTTTCTTTAGTTCAGTACCCTACTAAAACCATCTTGATGTATATAGTAGTAGCTGATATTCCTCCAAAATATGGGATGTTGTTATCTAGGTCCTGGGGTGCTAAACTCCAAAGATCATTACAGTTGGACATGTCTTATGCTACTATCTCTATTTTCAGCCAACCTAAGAAGCTATATCGAGAGACATTAATGAAATATGTAGTAAGTAGCCAAGAGAAACCACAAAATTTCCCTATCTACTCAGTAAACTCAGATATGGATTCATTTATTCTATATAAAGCTGAAATCCATCTTGCCAATAGTGAACAAGTGTTAACAGTAGAACCAAAAGAAATTGAAACAGGAGAAACAAATGTTCTGATTCAGGAAATCTCATATACAAATGACCAATTAAATGACATAGATAAACATGATGAGAACAAAAAACTGAAACCCCCAGCTAAACAAATTCTTATTACCCCGGACACTGATTATGTCCATGAAATTCTCTAGCACTTAGAGTTTGATGGTTCAGTAAATAAATTAGGGGCAGGGGTAGGAATTTGGGTGCATAACTTAGAAAATGACCATGCTGAAGGCTATGCCTACAGGCTGAATTTTAAATGCAAGAACAATATGGCGGAGTATGAAGCTCTTTTGCTAGGACTTAAGATTGTAAAAAGGCTAAGAGCAATTAGAGTTTCTGTTATAGGTGATTCATAATTAATTATTAATTAGATTAAAGGAAAGTACCTTACTAGAGATACCAGATTATGATACTATAGGGGAACAGTGATAGAGATTCTTAATACTTTTCTCGAAACTCAGCTTGTTGTAGTATCTAGGAAGAACAACTTACATGCTCATAGTCTGGCCATGTTTTCCAGTACTTGTAAATTACCATTCCAGCCCAACCACTAGTTCACTGCTAAAATTAAGCATAGGCCTGCCATCCCTGACAATGTAAAGAACTTACAAGTTTTCGAAAATGATGAGCAAATAAATAACTTTCTGACTTTAGATAGTGAGTTTTCTCATAGTCGCATAGATATTGATGCTACTAAACAGATAGATGAAGTAGATGCCAACATTATAGAAGACAGTTCCATTCAAATGCTTCATCCCACAACTTTCACCATATAGGAAGTTCAAGATTTAAAACAGATGGACCTTGATGAGATAAATGAAGAGGAAACAGAGGTCATAGATCTAAAAGATAATCACTTGCCTAAGGGATTAACTCCTCTAGAGGACCTCTTTGACTCCAATGACATTCCTAAGAAACCAAAGATGGAACCACTAAAAGCGGACATTGAAGAATATAACTTAGGAACAGAATAAGATCCTAAAATGGTAAAACTATCAAAGTCCTTACTTCCTGACCAAAAGTTAAAATATGTTGAACTCATGAGAGAATTCCAAGATGTCTTCGCCTGGAGTTATGAAGATCTGAAATCATATGATACCTCAATAATTCAACATACCATACCTTTGAAGGAAGACTAGAAGCCATTCAAACAGAAACTCAGAAGAATCAACCCTGTTTTACTACCACTGATTGAAAAAGAGATTAAACGTATGTATGAGGCAGGGATAATTGCACCTATAAGATTTTCCGAGTGGGTATCTAATATTGTACCTATTAGGAAGAAAACTGGTGAAATTAGACTATGTGTAGATATAAGAAATGTAAACAAAGTTTCTTTAAAGGATAATTACCCTTTACCTAAGATGGATCACATTTTTCAAAGGGTAGTGGGAGCCTCTAGGATTTCACTTTTGGATGGATTTTCAGGATATAACTAGATTCTAGTTCACCCTGATGATCAAGAAAAAACTTCCTTTACCACACCATGGGGTACATTTATGTATATTAAATGCATTTTTGACTTAAAAATGTAGGAGCTACTTTTCAAAGAGCAATGGACATTGCATTTGCTAAAGAGATTCATGATTTTCTTGTCATATATCTAGATAACTTAACTATTTTTTCTAAGTCAAATAAGCAGCATCTAGATCATCTCAGACAAGTGTTTCTCAAATGCAAGAAATATGGTATCTCTTTAAATCCTAAAAAGTCTTTGTTTGGTCTTGAAGAAGGTAAGCTCTTAGGGCACATTATCTCAAAGGATGGCATTTGGATTGATCCTGCCAGAATAGAAGCAGTTTTGTAGATACCTCATCCTAGAAGTATCAAAGAACTTCAAGCTTTCATAGGAAAGAAAAACTTATTGAGAAGATTCATATCTAATTTAGCAGAATTAATTAGACTACTCAATAACATGTTAAGAAAGGACTCAAGTATAAAATGGATGATAGAAGCCAAACAAGCATTTGAATAAATTAAAAGGGCTTTGACCAGAACACGGGTCCTTAAAAGTCCCCAATTTGATAGAGAATTCATAATTTTTTCTTTTGCCTCAGAGCACACTATAGCAGTGGTTTTACTACAAAAGGATGACCAAGGATGTGAGAAACCCATAGCTTTTTTTAGTAAAGCACTTAGGGATGCATCACTAAAGTATAAAATCATGGAAAAACATGCATTTTCACTTGTTAAAGCAATTAAGGACTTTAGATTTTACATACTTTATTCTCATGTGGTAGCCTATGTACCAAACACTATTGTCAAGGAAATCCTAGCTCAAGATGGAATTGAGGGCAAAAGAGGTAAATGGATTGCTACCATTTTAGAATATGATATTGAATAAAACCTACCAAATTGATAAAAGGATAGGGATTGGCTAAACTCATGACAGAAATAAACTGCCAAGCCTTGGACATAAACGAATTGGACAACGAACAGGAGATGGCAACTCCACAAATCAGCTAGGCCTTCTCAGATTCCCCTTGGTATGCTGATATAATCTATGTGTTACAAAACCTGTAGGCTCCTCCAGGGTTGTCCAGAACAAAAAGTAGATTTTTAAAGATGAAAACTTTAAAGTTTTGCATTTTAGATAGTGCTCTTTTTTGGAAAAATCATGAAGGGATATTATTGAGTTATTTACTAAAGAATGAAGCTGACAAGACACTTCAAGATTTCCATGCATGAGAATGTGGTGGACACCTCTACTGGAAATCGACTGCAGATAAGATCTTAAGGGTTGGTTTCTATTGGCCAACCTTGTTTGCTTATGTGAAAAAAATTGTTACCTCTTGCCACAAATGCCAATTTTTTGAGGGCAAGAGAAAACTATTACCTTTACCCCTGAAACCCATCTCTACTGAAAAACCATCTCAGCAAGGGGGTCTTGACTTCATTGGAGAAATCCACCCTCCCTCCTCTGGCCAGCATAAATGGATCCTTACTGCCACTGATTACTTTACCAAATGGATAGAGGCCATACCTTCCAGACAGGCCACAAATGCCGTAATCATAGGATTCCTAGAAACCAACATATTATCCAGATTTTGTTGCCCCACAAAAATCATAACAGACAATGCTGCAGCTTTTAAATTAAGAAAAATGATCAGTTTTTGTAATAAATACCATATTACGTTAGGCCATTCCACAACCTATTATCCACAATGAAATGGACTAGTTGAATCCTCCAACAAAAGACTTATCAATATTATTAAGAAACTGTTGGAAGAAAATAAAAAGACTTGGCATAAGAAACTGATAAATGCACTATGGGCAGACATATTAACAACTAAAAAATCCATTAGCACTAGTCCTTATGAATTAGTCTATTGCATGGAGGCAGTATTCCCTTCATCATTGGGAGTTCCTATTATGAAACTACTTCAAGAAGCTCAAGTGGAATCCAATGATATCCAAAGGAGGATTAATCAGACCATAAATCTACAACAGACCAGAGAGGAAGTGTATCAAAGATCCCAAATATGGCAGGAAAAGCTCAAGAAGAAATTTGCTAGAAGAACTAAAGGAGAAGATTTCCACCCTAGAGACAAAGTGCTAAGATGGGATTCCAGAAGAGAGGAAAAGGGGAAACATGGGAAGTTTGAATTCCTATGGAAAGGTCCATATATTATCCAGGCTCTACAAGGAAATAATACATATTATTTGAAGAACTTGGATGGTACATCATCAGAGGAAGAACCAGTCAATGGTTAAATGATAAAACATTACTTTGATCCTACCTATTAAGTTTACCATGATGATTAACCTGTACATACCATATCCTTCGTAATGTCACAGTTTTGATTGGACAGTGACTTTTGGAGTTGAAGCCTGAAGAGAAGGCCCTAAGCTTTAGAAGTATTATTGTCATACATAAAATAAAGCAGCAGGAAGAAGAAAATTGTAGAGCACAGTCAAAGTCACTCTGAGGCTATCTGATCTGTTGTTCTTGACTTTCCACCAGGAAAAGCCATCCCCAAGTGGAGCTAGTGTTAGGCCCCTATACCAATAGGTGTCATATGTCATGATTGACTTGATGAACTGTGTAATATGTTCATACATTTTCATGTTGCAAAGGTTTTCTATATTTTCAAAAAATCAAAAAAATTAAAAAATGTAAAGAGAGTATACCCTAAAAGAAAAATCAAAGGGTAAAAAGAATAAAGATGGTCAAAAAAATGAAAGAAAATGAACCTCAAACTAAAAAAGACCAAGAAAGTGTGCAAGTCTAAGTGCCACTACTTTTTCATTTTGTGTAATAAACAATTGTGTGCAGCTTGTTACTTATGCCGCAATTTTTGAAGAGTCAAACTATTTAAGCTTGGCTCATTCATCTTTCAATTTCATGTCGTAGAAATAGAGAATAAATATCTGACCAAACAGTGTAATCTTGGCAGATAAGTAGATAGGTAGAGTAAATAAAAATGAGTTCAACAGTTTAATTTGAGCCCTTGGATGTAATAAGTGTAGATTTAGATAGAAATCATTGTCTAAAAGAAAAGGAAGTTCAAGAGGGTTTTCCAGTTTAAGTGCACCCTAATAAAGAAGAAAAAAATGCTAGGTTAAAGTAGGTAGGGTAGGTAGATGATGTTGCAGAATTATGTGTGATGAATAATGTCTCTAAGTGAGTTAATCTTTCACTTTTTCATCATAAGGCAAAGGCATACACTACATTGAAGACATCACAAGCAAATTAAAGTCACAATGATTAACTCCCCTTCTCATTTTCCCTAATTATTCACTAATTTCCGCTAAGGACTAAGGTACTTGCTAAATTGGAGGGACTTAGAGCATTTCTTTGACTTTTGGAGGGACCGGACCCTCGGCCCAATATTTTCAAAAGCCTAAGTACTTAAAACCATCATTCATTCACTTTCATAAGTCTTTTCTTAAAAGTGAAATCCTATTTTATTTAGGAAAAATACACAATATTACATAAAACCCCTTTTTCCACTTAAGCCTAAGTTAAATGTACACTCTGATGTTTTACTTAGCACTTTTTATCACATTGTTTCGTATTAATTTCTAACTTATATTATATAACTCCTGAAAAAGTTCATCCTTTCTCGTATTATTAAATATATATAGAAATCCCCAAAATGTTAAATATCCCGCCCCTAGTTAAATATAATCGTAAACAGTGTTAAAATCGGATTAATGGGTTAATCATTGACTCATTAAGAAACTGATCCCCCACTGCATTAGCAAGGAATTAATTAACCCTCACAGTTAATTAAGAACCTCCGTGACCTATTATAATCACCCCAATATAATTAATGAATTGTTAATTATATTGGGCCTGCCGCAGTTAAAGTTTCACCATATCACTCATCCGATCGCGCTCCCCTCATCCGACGATCGTTATTGATATCACGCCCCCTAGTGACCACGCGTTAACGCGCGATCACCAAGCGGTTTCCATCCCGTACCTCCGCCACGCATCATGCAATCAACGGGATCACTGGCTCCCAGCCGAATATCGCCCGATCCCAAAAGCTGTGCGACACCATACCGCTGCATATGACAACCTGCCCTATCGTACCTATGTCATTTTCCCAATAGCTAAAACCCAGCTAACCTAGATTTTGTGAATAAAACCAACGAATGTCATTTTCAATGTTTTATACAGCAGCTCGTGCTCCCATGCAAAGTGACATCCCATTCAACTGCTAAAGCTTTCCAACCGCCACCTGGTCAAAAAATTTGCATCGACTCACTCCGGAACCTGTTATTCAACCTGCCATCACACTGTCCACTTCCCCATTATAGGTATTTATCCAATTTCACCGAAACCCTGCAAGTTTTGGTTTTACACTGAAAATTCCACAATAAAGAGCTAAATTCAGTACAAGCCCAAACTTTCTTTCACTATATAGGTTCCCAAACCTACTATTTGGCATATTTTCTCACAGAAAACCCAAATTCCATTTCTAAATCCACAAGAACCAAAAATGGAAACCCCTGCTATTTTGAACGTCACACCTCTCAATGCCCCTCATAAGGACCTAGACTATCGGCCTCTTGCAGATAAAGACTTCCAAATAAAGGACCTATCCACTAACCAGAATCATCTTAAGATCTTTTGCCAATCCAGAGATAACTACCTAAATGGCTCAGATATCCTGGGACTGTGGGAATCCAACCTTCCCAGGTATTTTCTTCCTTCAGTCCATGTTTTCCCTGATATAATTCATCAATGTCAGGCAAATTATGATCCAAACCTAAGAGTTGTTATGTCCCCAAGTAAAACATTTTTTTTCCCCATAATAGCTACATCCATAAATGAAATGTTACAATTTTCCCCTGGTCAAGCCCTAACTCCCCTTTCTATGGGATATTTACTTGAGAAATCCACTGAAATACCCCAATCAGAACTCATTCGCATCTGTCAAACCTTCATGTTAGAAAAAAATCAGCCCAAAAGCCCCCCTCCTTATGTACAGACCTTTTTCACAGATATGGGCAGACTTATAGTGGATATGATATCTTTAGTTATGGGATTCAACACTAGCGAATACGTTGATGAAGTAACCCTAGTGTTGTTGTCAATTTTTACTCCCGGACAGCCACTTGCTATTAAGTATGACTATGCTTCCTACATTGCCAATAAGATTCATGATCAATTCCTAAGACTGGACGATGAATGAGTCTTCAAATATACCACTTTCATCTATCATCTTATGTTGTATTATCAGTCGGAAAACTTCCCTTTCCCTGTTAGGAAGCTTGACACCAAAGGAAATCCCAAATCTATCATATTTTGGAGTCCCATTTTCCATAAGTCCCTCGAGACCCCTTACACCTACAATGAGTTCATAGATCTATTTGTCCATCCAACAACCACTTTGTTGACAGGAGTCTCCCCTCCTAGGATCAATGGTAAATATGAAGAAAATCCTCCAGCTCTCTAAGCAGTATAGGATAAGTGACTGGTACCTATATAAGAACCATGTAGAAATCACGATCTATGGGTGTGAGCTCTACCCTTTTAAGCTACCAAAGCATGTTCCAATGAGACTCTTTGCATTGGAATATTTCAGGCAAATGATAAATGCACACCTAGTCCATTTTTGTAATGCCAAGAAGAAAGCTTAGCTTAGAATTAAGAATCAGCTAGGCCCTTTTGTCTGCAACACTAGGGAGGCATGGAGAGAAGCTGAAATAATTTTAGAAGATCATCTTAAGTTACAAAAGAGTTTAAGGTGGGTACCATATGACCCTAACAACTTTATATGTGATAGAAGAACAAAGAACAGGTTGTCTCCATACATAAACCATAGGATCCCAGAGATTGAACAGTTTGCAAATCTAGATGAATGGATAGAAGGGACCTTAGTAGAAAATGAGAGTGAGCAGGCCAATATTAAGAATTTTATGAAAGATTTTGAGAAAACACTTGACCTGGATTCTTTTGGGCAGGTACAAAGATCAGGAATTGGTGCAGCTATTGCTGGAACCTCTTAGCAAACTTCACAGGAAATCAACACACAAGGCACAAGGTCATCAAAAGGTAAAGAACTAGAAACGAGTATTCAGGTCACACAACACTCTACAATGTCTAAACAAACTGAAACTTCCAAAGAACAGGTCCAAATGCCAACTCCTCCAACTCAAACCAATGGGGAAGGACCTCCAAGCTTGCAGACTCCTCTGAATGAGGAAAGGAATAAAAAGAGAGACAAGGAAGTAGCTACCCCTGCCAATGGACCCCCAGAGCAGTCTAGAACAAAAAGGCAAAGGTTAAATCCCCTTTCAGAGGAGGAATTGTGGAAGAGACTACATATAGTCAGAGGAGAGAAGCAGTAAATAGCCAGCACACTTTTCCAGTGGGCGGAACATCCACTAGCTCACAGAGACATGAGCTAGAAAGGCGTGCAAAGTGCAGAGGTATCATCTTACAGACCACCAATGAAAGATGCCATAGATATCAAGAAATCATTTACAGAAATCAAAGCCAAGAATGATCCATTGAGACTTCAAATTTACAATAAATATTTGAAAATGGCCCCCACAAATCAACAAAGATTAATGTCAGCCTATGACATTAAAGAGGGAAAAATGATAATGAGCTACTTCAAGCCTAAAGTGCAACAACCTAAGTCAACATCAGATTATATCAGAACAAATTTGGAGGTCATGGCAAAGGATATTCATCCTATGGTTCAGATTGAATTGCACAAACAAACTGGAGAAGTGATCTATTCAACCTTGACTAGTAAGGCAATGATGGCCCATAGGTTACAAAATTCTTTGGATAACACAACGGCCCAACTACACTTGGAGAAAGCCTCCTCCCAGGCTAAAGACAACAGAATAAACTCTTTAGAAGAAATTATTATTGGATTGGGACATGATCCCAAAGATGTGAAGGGTGTAGAAGCATTGATCAAAAAGAAAGATAAAGATATCACTGCCTTGTGGAAGCAGCTAAAGCTGCCTCCTTCAAGACATCCACAAACTGCTGAGATTATAAAGCAGAAATCTGAAGAAGAGTTGATGGATTTACTTTTAAAGCTTAATGAGAGACTGAATGAGACGGAACAAGGACTAGAAAAAACACTGAAGGACAAGCAGGGAGAGTCAACCTTTCAGCCTCCTGATGTAATACCAGTAGTCTCAACAGCAATCCCTTCTACACTTGGGACAACATTAGCACCAAACATTCCACCAGTCACAACAGAAGTGCTCACAGCAACAACAGTAGGGACAACAGAGGGCAACAGTGCCAATTTGAACACAGAAGAATTAATAAGGTCAATGGAGGACATGAGATTACAAGTTTCAAAGTTAAACAGGTTAAAAGAATAGTTTGCTAAGCTGGAATGAAGCTATGATCTCTCAAAGATAAATGTTGTAAAAAAAACAAGAGAGATTAAAAAATTAGAGAATAAAGTGAAAACATTAGAAAAAGATCTCACTTTTGACAAGCCTCTGGCAGAAATCAAGAAAATTCTTTGGGCCAACATCACTTAATCTGTTTGGCCATCCATCCAAGTAATTTTTGAGCAGATTGATCTAGTGAAGACAGCCCAGGAAGAAATTCAAAGGAAAAAAGCACAATTATGACAAATGCCTGAGGAAGCCAACAGGCTCATACATTTTTTGAATACCAGGAATAAGGAACAACTGGAAGAATTTGGCATCACAGATAGAACAGAAACCATTTTGGAAATCAAAAGGGTATTAACCAAGAAAACATTGATGCAGAATTTAGAAAGAAGATGTCATGATATGCAGGCAGAGATTAACTCTTTCATGGAGAAGTTTGTTGTTTTGCAGAGTAAAGGGCTACTAAGTCCTTTAGTGATTAATGACAAATTAATGAAACATAGAGATTATGTGGATAAATTGGATAAATATGCACGGAATCAAGCAAGTTCATCGACAAGTGCATCAGGAATAAAATCACTCCCTACGAGCCGAGTTCTCTATGATAGCCTAGAAATCTTCATAAAACCAAAATACCACAGCCAAAATGGTGGGAAAAAATGCTTGAAATTTTGTAATTTATATTTGGTAAAGTAAATTTTGATTTTTACTCCAATCAATAAGGGTAAAGAGGATGAAAAGAGATCAACAGGTAAAGAGTATCAGATGCAGGTAAAGTGTATCAGTAGGACGATCAAAATAGAGTAGCCAGCACATAATTACACCAAGGACAGCAAGAGGCCAAATCATAGAGCCTAACTCCATCACATTCTCAAGAATAGGGACAACAAACCATTCGGTTGCCTCATCTGTCATCTACGAGGTCTTCTGGCCCTATTTTCTTGAAAGATATGATTAGTCATCTCAGTTTATATCTCATTTTGTTATGAGATATTTCATTGTAAAATTTTTGTATAGATGCACCCCCGTTCGGAGTATTGGGTGTGGATTCTTTAACATTGCCGTAAAACTGATTATTTTGGAATAAAATGTGTTGTTGGACAAATTTTTCATCGCTGGCTGGATGAAGGATTGATGTAAAGGAATTTTCTCAGGATTCATGTGTTGGACATCAAACAAATAAGTATCTTATATCTTATGTGTTAAAGTTTTCTCGTTTATAATATTCATTATGTTCCATATCTTAATATAAATTAAAAAGAATAATTTAGAAAGTGCTTAAGTGCAATCTGTCTTCAATCGTTTTTGTTCTCAATGTTTTCTTCTGAACTAGCATAAACAATGAATTCTTAATTGCTCATGTTTCCTAGTTTATTCATCTTAATCATTTAATAAGGAATTCTTAATTTCTCTTTATTGATGGTTAGTCATGTTTTGCTCTCTTAAAGTATGTTGAAGGATTCTTAGTTGCCCTTTAACCCTTTAAGCCCATCCCATCTTTTTAAGTCTCTATTTGCTCCCTGTTCAGCTATCTTTCCCTGTAAAACCATCATTTATTGAGAAATCAAATCCAGTTGAGCCATTTTCCCTGACTCCATTAGCCCAATGGACTAAACTATTCAGTTCTACCCCTTTGCTACTGAAATTCACCAACAAATTCAAACAAAACCTCAAGCCCTAATAACTAGCCTAAAACCTTATAAAAAAAAGCTAAAACTTAAAGAGAAAGCCATCTCTGGATACAGATTGGCTAGATTCTGTATCTAAAAGATTGGTTTGTGGTTACCTCAGACCCCTTTCCCCTTCTTACAACTTCTGGGAAAATCTGAGTGATAACAGAGAGAATGACATGATTAACTCAAAATTGACTGTGCAGTAGACCCTAACCCTGGCAGTAGGCCAAGACCTCACATTGAGCAGTAAGGAGGTTCCAATAAGTTGCATAAGTCCTAATTATCCAAATTGGGTGTTTGGACAGGCGTGTTTGCATGATTTTTCGCTAGGAGTTTAGTGGTACTGTTTGTTTCTGAAGCTGGGCTCTCCATTTTTTGTCCATCTTCTAGCTTGTAGGTAAAAGGATTGTAAATACTATTGCTTCTACTTTTATCTCTTTTTATTCCACTTAATGAATGAAGGCCTCCCCACTATTGAGCAAGGCCTGAAGACGAAGTCCAAATTGGAAGAACTCTGTAATCAAATCATTGTGTCATGGTTTTTATGTTCTTCTTGTTATTTCCACATTGTTTATGTGCTTTTTAAGTTCCATGGTTAATTAGCTCTGTTATATGTAATTTCGATGCATCTATAAGTAAAATATATTGGATCAAGTTTGGTATCAGAGCAGGTCTTTGTAGATGTGAATTGAAAGAGATTATGTTAACTGTGAACAAGTTGTGAAAAGGAGAAGCAACGCTTAATTCCTTTAATCCCGAAGCAGGACATGCACAATTAAGAAGAAACATGGCCAATGGCGAAGCTCGATGGGAAGAGGAACGTAATTTCTGCAAGGTATTCTACAATATGGCAGGGAAAGTAGACAAGGTGTTCGCAGAGTATGAGAAGGTACTTGGGCATGAGAAGAAGGATGTTGATGACCATGGGTCAGCAAATCATGAAGGCGGTGGAGAAGGTCCTCCTCCCTTTCCTTCTTCCAGTGATAGTTCTCATCACTCTCATCGAAATTCCAAGACTACCTCTAAGAAACTATTCTTCAAGTTAGACGTAAAGTTTGACCTACCCGTGTACAATGAAGAGTGTAGTGCAAAAAAACTCAATAATTGGATCAAAAAAATAGAGGTTTACTGATAGATCCAACAGATCGAAGAATATGAGGCAAAAGTCCAATTAGCATCTCTTTGGTTAACCAACACTACTCTAGTTTGGTGGGAGAGTAAGTTACAGAAGGGAAGCAAAAAGTTAGGTAACCTTCTGTCCTCTTAGTCTATTTTTATTTCTGCATTGAAAGACCAATTTTACCCTTTGGGTTATTAAAAAAAGGCACTTATGGAATGGAAATATCTAAGGCAAGGTAAGGGTCAGAATGTGGAAAGCTTCACTGATGAATTTCATAATCAAGCATTGAATCTGGGCATCTCATTAGATTCGCCTGAGACTGTAACTAAGTATGTAGGTGTGCTACATAGGTACATCAGACACTCAGTATTACTGTTCGAGCCTACTATAATTGATGTGGCTAGCGTAAAGGCTATTCATCTTGAAATCTGAGGTAAGAATGACAATGATGATTAAGCCAAGAAGACACCATTCAAACCTCAACATGGAAAATTCTATAAGAAAGGAATAGGGAAGGATAAGAAGACTTTCACAACCAAGAAAGGGGATGGAGCAATATCTTCTTGCACTCATTGCAAGAAAGATGGCCACGAAGAGGACCACTGATGGAAGCTACATCCTGAGCTGAGATCGAAGAGATTTATTGGAAAAGGGAAGCAAAAGACAGTGACAACAACGCAAGACCTTGGATCAAATTCCGGCGATGAGACATTGATCACAGCCTTGGGCACAAGAGGTACGCTTTATGTTAATGAAAGTTCTAATTTGATTGCAAGTACTAGTTATTTGAATGAGCCTGTAAGTGATGAGCAAAAGAGAATTGAGTTATTCCACATTAGAGTTGTCATAAAACATACAAAGGTGGAAACTCTGTTTGATTCAGGTTCCCAAGCAAACTTAATCTTAGAGTCGTAAGTGAAAAATTTAGACCTTGAAACTAAGCCTCATCCGAGTCCATACCTGCTTGGTTGGGTAAGAGATAAAGCTAAATTGTGGATCACCAAGCAATGTAGGGCTAGATTTGTTATTACTTATGAATTAGTTGATGGGGTAGAGTTAGATGTAGTGCCTTTGGACATCTGTGGAATTATCTTGGGAAGCCCATATCTATATGAGTAAAAAGACAGTTTCCTTTCAGCGCGAAAACAAATACCACCTCGCGAAGGATGGGGTAGAATATATAGTTAGAGCTCATCATATAAAATTTAATGCTAGCCTTGTAAGCACAAGGTAGATTAAACAATTGGTTAATTCCAACAAAGGGTGCATGCTCATGATAGTGAGAGCAAAAGAGGTCGAGATGGCTGACACTTTCAAAGGTTGTAATCTTGATCATAAGAAAGAATTGATTGAAATTATTTCTAACCATGATGGATTGTTTCAGGAATCAAGAGGATTGCCCACGAAACAATAAATCCAACATGAGATCCTTTTACAACAAGATTCTCCTTTACCGAATGTTGGAATGTACAGGATGGATTTTATCGAGATGGAGGAGATCAAGAAACAAGTGCAGGAACTATTAAATTAGGGAGTCATCGAACCAAGTTCTTCTCCTTGTGTCTCACCGATCGAGTTAGTGCCAAAGAAAGATGAGACATGGAGAATGTGCATAGACTATAGGGTGCTAAACAATATTACAGTGAAGAATCGATACCCTCTCTCTCGCATTGATGAATTGTTAGATCAGTAGAAGAATGATGTTTATTTCACAAAACTGGATTTGAGAAGTGGATATCACCAGGTTAGAATTAAAGAGAAAAATGTTTGGAAGACTACGTTCAAAACCAAACAGGGGTTGTTCAAATGGATGGTGATTCCATTCAGACTGTGTAACACTCTGACCATGTTTATGAGGGTAATGAATGATTTTTTTAGGCCTTTTCTTGATCACTTTGTGCTTTTATATCTGGATGATATTCTTGTGTATAGTAGGACTTGGGATGAACATGTGTGTCATATAAATAAAGTTCTTGATGTTCTGAAAAATGAAAAATTGTATTTGAAACTATCAAAGTGTGAGTTTGGGAAGACCTCTCTAGTTTATTTAGACCACATAGTTAGTAATTGACAATTGAGGATAGATCCTTCTAAATTGGAGGCGATTATGAATTGGCATGAGCCCACAAATGATACAGAAGTCTGAAGTTTTCTCGGCATGGTATAGTATTGGAAAAGCTTCATTGCAAACTTTTATGTTATCACAACCCCCATGCACGCATTGACCAGTGTGAAGTAGGCCTTTCAGTGGGGAGGAAAACAACAGAAATCCTTCGACATGCTAAAAGAGAGATGAGCACAACACTAGTGCTAGCCTTACCAGACCTTCAATAACCTTTTGAGATTGAAACGGATTCCAGCGGATATGCCATGGGCACTATATTGATGCAGCAAAGAAAGCGTGTATGTTACCATTCAGAGACTTTATCCCAAGATGTTGTGAATCATCCCACGTATGACAAGGAGTTGTACGTATTGGTTCAGAGCGTAAAGAAGTGGAAACACTACCTGATTGGAAGGGAGACCATCATCCATATGGATCATCAGCCCTTGCAGTACCTTCAGTCAAAGACCAAGTTTCAACAAGCCCGTCACTTCAGATGGATGGGATTCCTCCAACAATTTCATTTGGTAATAATATACAAGAAGGGCATTAGCAACAAAGTAGAAAATATGATTTCTCGCCCTCCTATTTTTGCATCTGTGGTTTTGAAAAATGTTTCTTTATCATTAGAAAGTTATGTTGAACAATATTCTCACGATAGTGATTTTAAAGAGATATATGCAAAATTGACTCGTGGATCGCATGTGGATAATTACTACTTGCAGGGGAAACTATTGTACCACCTTGGAAAATTGTGCATACCCATTGATGAAAGGGTTCATGTAATCCGAGAGGCTCATACCTCTCTAGTGTCTGGTCATTTTGGAGTCAAGAAAACTTTATGTCATTTATAGAGGTTTTGCTTTTGGCCTCATATGAAAAACATTGTGACTCACTCTGTAAAGGGTTGTGTGTTTTGTTCAGTTTCAAAGTCCTCTAATAGAAAAATTGGGCTCTACACACCACTCCCTATTCTAAGTCTACCATAGGAAAGTGTGTCCATGGACTTTGTAGGAGGTTTTCCTTTGTATAGGAAAGGTCACGACTATTTGTATGTCGTTTTGGATTGTTTTAGTAAAATGTGTATTTTAATGCCTTGTAAAAAGGAGGTCACTGCTGAGAAGACTACTTATCTTTTTTTTCAACATGTTTGGGTCCATTTTGGGTTGCCCACATCTATTGTGTTAGATCGAGACTCTTTCTTTCTTGGAGTATTTTGGACCAACTTGTGGAGAATGATGGACACTAAGCTGACAATAAGTATGACATTTCATCCATAGACGATGGGTAGACAAAAGTTGTCAACCGAACCATGGTACACTTGTTGCGAGGCTATTGTGGAAAACATCCAAAGTTGTGGGATGAACAACTTCCTTATGTGCAGCATGCATATAATTGAGCAGCACATTCATCTACACAAAGCTCACCGTTTGACACATGTTTTTGCTATCTACCAAGAGATCCCTTGGACATGGTATTTGGGAAAGAGTAGGATGGCAATGGATGAGATGATAGGGACAAAGCACAAAAGTCTATTCAACAGATATAGGTGATTCATTAGGAAGTACAAGAGTAGTTGGAGAAGAGTCAAGTTCGGAATAGATCTTGACATGATAAGCACCGAGTTGACAATCAGTTCCAAGTTGGGGACAAGGTATCGCTCCACATCAGCAAGGAAATAATGAAAGGGGAAGAGAAGAAATTGACACCCATTTGATATGGTCCCTTCACCATATTGGCAAAGATTGAAGAAAATGCTTTTTGTCTTGACTTGTCTGCTTATATGCAAATGTACTCAGTAGTAAATGTTGAAAACCTAAAGCTTTATGAACCTCCATGGATTATGGATACTAAAGAGGTTACACAGATTTCCACAACTGATTATTTTGCACTAGAGTATCTAGATAAGTTTCCAAAAGATATCATACTTGACTGGAAAACCAGAACTTCACGATGGGGAGATGTGTAGTACATTCGTGTTGGATTCAAAGGAATGCATCCAAGTAAATCTCGATGGATGGAGAAGGAAAAAGTGAGGGAGTAATTTTCTCACTTGCCAATTGACTGAAAAGGATTTTGGCGTTCCAAAAGCTCTTAGTGTGGAGGATTTATCCAGGTGGATCTTCAAAAAGTACCAGTGGCATGGTAAAAGGCTCAAAACTCAAAGTGGTAGAATCTGGATAAACTTAGCATCCAATCGAAGTGCTCGTCATCCTGATTCCAACAGTGTGAACGACACTCAAATCTAAATTCAAATGAAGAAGTTAGAGCAAGTCAAAGTTTAAGTTTGACTTGTCCAGAGGGCTGGAAGAGATGACATGGAAAAGGTCTCATTGAATGGGGAAGTGCCAAGTGGCATTTTTCCATTAGGTCTCACATATTGCATATTGGTGAAAGAGGAAAAAGTGGCTTAAAGAATTGGCCCCCAACATTGTCAATTTGCGATTGCAATATTGCATATCAGAATTGCACAAGTGGTTATGATTCAGCCCTGATAGAGCTTAGTTGTGAGGTGATATATTGCCTGTTGCAATTGCAAAAAGGGATAGTGTTTACAAAGTGGTCCCAACTGTAAGCATTGATTGCAATTTTGTGATAGGAATGTCGGATGCGATATCTTATACATTGTAATTTATAATCCTGGTGTGTTTGTTTATCATAGAACACAAGGTTGGTAAATACGTTGATGGTTTAAGCGTCAATTGCAATGGGGTTCCCAGATGCGAGATGTTATATATTATGATTAATACTCCCGTCGGGTCCATCGTTATCGCAGGGTGTTTGATTCACGGGTTGGTATGTCCGTTTATTAGGAACATCGATGTGGGAAACGTCAATAGTAAACTGCCGTTGGTTACAACACGCAATTAAAGGAGTTTCGCACCATATTTGTAAGGGTGGCTACCATATATCATATAGGCCTGAGATCCTTGGTCATAAAGACAATCCCCCCTACTTAACTTGGTTTGTTGTTCAACAATGCGAGGGAGTTGAGGATTTGATGCCATGCTTAGTTAACGGACCCTTTTGTGTCGGAGAAAGGGGGGAGATAACAACCCGATTAACTCAGAGTTGTGATCCGAATGGGATCCATGAAAAACTATCAAAGTACCATGATTGTATCAAATTAGGACAGACCTCAGAAATTTATGAACAAAGAGCGATCAGGAGGACCTCTGGATAGTGGCATTTTGCAGCCAGCAAGGAACGACGAGGACCTCAGTCAAAGCGCGATGACCGAGGCCCATGGAGACCACACAGGAGGAAAAAATGGGAGTTAGGAAGCCTGGATCAGGAAACGAAGGCCATTTTTGATGCGCGATTAGCTAATCGTACATCGCTGGGAAAAACCCCTCGAAAAGGAAAGGCCCTGAGCATTCGGTCGCATGGGAAGCTAGGAAACCATGGGGAAAGCGCTTAGGTGAAAGGTGGGTCATGCGCTCCAAAACTAGCAGTATATCGGGGGCATCCTTGGGCGATAAGCGGATTTGGCTGAAAATGAGCGATTCCATTCAGCGCACGACGCGTGTCCGGCGGATGAGAGAGAAAACCGCCTCTCATCACACACTAACGGTCGAGCAATTCAATGGCGCAAAATGAGAGAACACCATAGGATCTGGGGGCTCTAGATTTGACAGCGGAGATTACGCCCGATGGGAAAACCAAATTCGGTAGGGGAATTAAGCCGCGACATGTAAACTTCTGAAGTCCAATTTGACCGCTGAGTTGGCGGATGAGTCATTCTACAGTGTACCTAAATTACCAAACCGTCGAGGAAGAGTTGGCACAATTCGTGAGAGGACAAGTGGCCACTTCCCTATGGACGATGGCGATGACGCAGAGGCAGGGAACTCCAAATGAACAACATCAGGTGAACCGAAGGGGCGGAAGGGGAATTGATAGTCAAGGACATATTGGCTTTAAGCCATGAATAGACAAAGAACAGAACACGAAGAGAGAAGAGAGAAGACGAAGACAGAGAGAGCGAGAGCAAAGAAAAGACAATGAAGCAAGAAGTAGGAAACAGAGAGCCGAGTTGACCTAAGGCAGCATCGAGAAGAAAGAAGGCTTGAGAGGTTCAAGCAAATCCCTGTGAGGATTTGTTGGGGAATTGAGCACCACATTGGGCTCTTCCCATTAAAGACCAGAGAGGTCAATACTTGGAAAGGGGAAAGAGTCTGTGCACTCTAGTGGCTTGGGGAATCAAAGGACCACCCTACCAAGCATTATCTGTTTCAGGAGACTCAAATTGAGCTTCTCATTATAAATCTATGATTTAAAGAGGCAATAAAGGAAGGCCACCACTGAAAGCTGGACTGGAGACGTAGCCTCGGAGAATAGGGTGAACTCCTTATTAAATCCATTGTGTTCTTTCATTTGCTTACTGTGTTTCTCTTACTATTTTCCATTCTTCCAGTGTTTGTGTATTTTGCAATCTGATCGATTCGTTGCCTAAAATAACAAAGACACACACCAGTACATGAGTCTGTAATACCTTCATTCGTTAATTAACTAACTGAGGTCACTCACGAGTGATTTTCAGATCAAGTTGATTGTGCAGGAGATCCTGACCCTAGCAGCAATTCGGGACCTCACCTTGAGCAGCAGGGAGGTTCCGACAAGTTACAAAAGGCCCAATTATCCAAATTGGGTGTTTGGATAGGTTTTTTTGCACGATTTTTTGCCACAAGTTTAGTGGTACTGTCTGTTTCTGAATCTGGGCTCTCCATTTTTTTGTCCATATTCCATCTTGGAGGTATAAGGATTGTAAAGACTATTGCTTTTACTTTTATCTCTTTTTATGCCACTTAATGAATGAAGGCTTCCCCACTATTGCGTAGGGCCCGGAGATGTAGTCCAAATTGGATGAGCTCCATAATAAAATCATTGTGTCATGGTTTTTATATCTTTTGGTTATTTCCACATTGTTTCTGTGGTTTTTTAGTTCCATGGTTGTTACACTGAATTTTGTCACCTTGACTATCTGCAGTTATGTGGCCTCATCAATAGCCACATTGTCCTCTTTGTCAAGCCCCATACCTCTGCTCTTCATGTCAAAACTTCAAAGAGAGAGAAAGTCACTTGAAAACATGTTTATCTCTGGGTACGCAGGTTCTCTCTACCTTGCCTGCGTGTACGCACTCCATATAAATTAGACCTGCGTAGTAATACGCTCTGTATACTAAAGCT